>JACSZP010018217.1:343-11425 GCA_016161895.1 Pinna nobilis | reverse complement strand
TCCCACACACTTATAATAATACCTAAATATAGAACAGAGACAGCCATGGTATAAAGACTAACGCCATTCTATGTACGGTCCCACACACTTATAATAATACCTAAATATAGAACAGAGACAGCCCTGAAAATAAAGACAATAGATAATCACATGTAAAATCCAACAAAGTTATCTTTAAGAAATGAACTTTTTTTCGACTTGTAACTGTAAACAAGTAATGCCAATGCATCCAACCATAACCATAGATAAGTAATGTCATCGATCCAAATGTAACCATAGATAAGTAATGTAAATCACCCAAATGTAACCATAGATAAGTAATGTCAATGCATCCAAATGTAACCATAGATAAGTAATGCCAATGCATCCAACCATAAACATAGATAAGTAATGCCAATGCATCCAAATGTAACCATAGATAAGTAATGTCAATGCATCCAACCATAACCATAGATAAGTAATGCCAATGCACCCAAATGTAACCATAGATAAGTAATGTCAATGCATCCAAATGTAACCATAGATAAGTAATGTCAATGCATCCAACCATAACAATAGATAAGTAATGCCAATGCACCCAAATGCAACCATAGATAAGTAATGTCAATGCATCCAAATGTAACCATAGATAAGTAATGTCAATGCATCCAAATGTAACCATACATAAGTAATGTCAATGCATCCAACCATAACCATAGATAAGTAATGCCAATGCATCCAACCATAACCATAGATAAGTAATGCCAATACACCCAAATGTAACCATAGATAAGTAATGTCAATGCATCCAAATGTAACCATAGATAAGTAATGGCAATGCATCCAACCATAACCATAGATAAGTAATGTCAATGCATCCAAATGTAACCATAGATAAGTAATGTCAATGCATCCAACCATAACCATAGATAAGTAATGCCAATGCATCCAACCATAAACATAGATAAGTAATGCCAATGCACCCAAATGTAACCATAGATAAGTTATGTCAATGCATCCAAATGTAACCATAGATAAGTAATGCCAATGCACCCAAATGTAACCATAGATAAGTAATGTCAATGCATCCAAATGTAACCATAGATAAGTAATGTCAATGCATCCAACCATAACCATAGATAAGTAATGTCAATGCACCCAAATGTAACCATAGATAGGTAATGCCAATGCATCCAACCATAACCATAGATAAGTAATGCCAATGCACCCAAATGTGACCATAGATAAGTAATGCCAATGCATCCAACCATAACCATAGATAAGTAATGTCAATGCATCCAACTGTAACCATAGATATGTAGTGCCAATTCACCCAAACTCTTATAGAGATGATCCACATAGATATATTGTAGCTAAGTATGGCATCCTACATGCCAACACAGTTCAGTAAATTTTACCATCATCCACAAGATTAACAGACCAGATTAGAACATGCCACAACACAGACGCTTGGTCCTTTACTAAATGTCTAGCTCATTTCTCTACTTTTTGGCCTAATGTGGGCCCAACAAATTATTTATCTATTACACTCACTGACAATCTCAACTCATACCTAAAGGTTAATTTCAATGCATACTAAATTGTTGTTTACATTTCACAAATTGACATTTTGAAAACACTGACATTTTTTTTTTACTCAGTTATTCAACAGGCAAGAAAAAGGGCCAGGAATAATTTACTGTTTATATTATACATGCACACACAGTTACATGGACATAAAATAAGCCTGAATCCTTACAACAATGCAAAGAACAAAAGTTGTACTAATTACCTCTCCGTTTGTATTAGTACGAATCTTCCAGTACATTTTGTCAATTTGTGCTTTAAAAACATCAAACTCGGGAATGATGAAGGTATTCTTAAACGCTCTGCTGATTAAAATTATGTTGTCCTGTATGCACCTAAAATTTCACAATGTACAGCATTAAATAAGCAAAAAAAGGTCATGAAGGTGAAATCATATAAATACAACTAAATGAAATGAAGTGTGTCTATTCTATAAGACACAAAAGATGCTGCCATCTGTAAACATATTTCCTGTATGTAGCTAGTACATAGAAAATAACTATGGCCAACTACTGTCATTATTATAATACAGTCCAACCTGTTTTAAGAGACTGTCCAAGGGAAGGAACAAAAAGGATCACATATGACAGATGGTCTCTTAATTCAGGTGATTTATATAGGAAAAATCCATTTTGGGAACCACTCATTTAGGTCACATAAGACAGGTAGTCCTTTAATTCAGTGGGTCGCTAAGGCAGGTTAGACTGTATATAGACTTAGGTATTGAATTGTATAACATAGGCATTGCATCATCTAACATAGACATTGAGTCATCTAACATAGACTTAGGCATTGAATCATTTAACATAGACTTAGGTGTTAAATCATCTATCATAGACATAGACATTGTACAACCAGTGATTTTCCGTGATCATTAGCAGAATCACAGAATCAGCGATCTGAAACAGAATTAACATTTCTGAAAAATATTTTTAATAATTCAGCACGCAGTACAATATTGTTAACTTTTTCTATTTCTGTGCATTATTAGCTTAATTTCTTACTGTATCAACAAATTTTCTTCCCTTAATCTGCACAGTTTATTGTATTTAACTCTCACCATTGCATTGGATGTAGCCTAAGGCAAACTTGATCGAACAGATTGGGCTTAATGAATTCAACTGTCATAATATCATTGCCCTAGCAACTGAAGTCATCTCAAATGAAAAAAGGGGTTCATAGATTAATAAATTTATTTTTCTCTGTGCTTTCTTGAATTACTTAACAAACCTATCGTTGTTTAGGTTTAATAGTATGATTTCACTATGTAGAACAGCATGCACTGACAATTTTTTTACGACATATTGCTTGGGGCTAGGTCCAGTAACAACAACAAATGTGATAAGCACCAAGCTTGTTTACATCGAATGACGGAAATTGCAGAGAGCAAGGAGAATTTCGATATGCAAAATCCACACATCGTTCCTTATAAATTTTATTTTTATTTTTGTTCACCTCTTAAGATAGATAATACATTTGTACAAGGACACTTCTCTTTGGGAGAAATTGGATTATATTTTTATGATTATACATGTAGTTTTTATTTAATGAAACCTGTAAAAAATTGGAATTCACCAAACCTTGAAACGGAATCAAAGCAGATTTGAATTGGAAAATCTCTGGCCCTAACATAGAATTGTTTTACAAAGATTTAGGTGTTGAATCTCAAACATAGACTTTAGAGTTTGGTCGTTTCATATTAACTTACGCATTGAATCATATAACATAGTATTTCACCCACATGCTAAAATTATGTCACTAAAGTCATTTTCCATTGCTTTCTATGCTAAATAACTTTTTTTTAAATAATTGCCCTGACTCACATATTAAACGAAATCTTTTAAAACTTTGCACATTTGTATTAAAGTCTATGGACTATCTTTCTGAACTGGTTTGGAGTGTATCAATTTTTTTATGAAAACTGCAAGTGTTTATTTATGAAAAGCAAAATCTGTAGCATCATTTCCTTCTTTGTTCATATTACATGGCGTAAACAAAATACTTGTTGCAAAGAAAAGTTGTTGTTTCTCTGAGATAAAGCTTCAAAGAAATGTAAACCGAAAACCAGATGAAAATAAATAAAATTTCTTGTAAACATTTGAAATTTTGAATGAATTGATGAAAGCATTAATTTGTGACAGTTACTGAAAAAAAGTTGATTTAGCATAGAAAGCTATGGGAAAATTACATTAGTTGACATACAAGTACTTTTGGCACGTTACTGTTGGTATTGAATTATCTAAAATAGACATAGGCTTCAGCGTCGGATCACCTTTTGTATGTTAAGTTATAGGCTCAGAGTTGGATCAATGTTGGTATGTTAACTTATACTGTTGCCACTGAATCATTAACAGCAGTGTATTTTTTCCCAATTAGGAATGCATGAATTTAATGCCATGCAGAAAGGAAAAAGAAATATCTGTTGGATACAGTTATGGTTTGAAGCTATGAAACTAAATTCAATATCTACATATGCAGACATTTTACTATGATTCTGGGTAAATGTTAAGTTGATGTATTATTGGATCAAAGATGAGAGATGTCCCATTTACCAATTCAACCAAGGGGTCATCTCATAGGTGTGTTTGCCTTATGGGTGAGGATATATGCAAGTTTCTACTATTGGCATATTAACTGGGTCAGTTATTGTTAGAGTTATGATACATACTCTTTGAAGGACTTTTTATCGATAAATATCCCACCAAACGAGTCAACTAGAGTGTCATGGTTATTGGATAACTGCAACCTCTCAAAATTCTGCATCGACTCTTTCAGTCTTGGATCCGTCTCTCTTAATCCAGTGTATGCCAACACCTGTAAAACAAAGTTTTGTGAGAAAAAAGGCAAGATGAGATTAGAAGAACAGTTTCCACTTGTAAACAGCAGCTTTTTATCTGAAAAAGGAAATGCTGTTGATATTGTATGACAAATTGACTTAAAGCAGAACTATCATATAGAAGAACTATCATATAGCCCTACGGTGCATGTATCATGGTCACCCTCAGATACAAAAGGTATTATTATACCTCATTGATTAAAGACAGTCGGTGATTGGTTGAGAGCTGTCACGTGTCAGGGTGACAAAACATCGTGTATCCTTCGCGTGCTTAATATTACCCTCGCATGCAGCCGTCGTATATCCCTCTTGCGAAAACCCTTGGAGTTTATTGAATTGGACAAAGTTGTCGTTCGTGTTACGGCACTGCCTGAGGGATTATGAATACAAAACTCTTATGGAAGGTAAACGACTATAACAGCGAAAGCAGCTTTCGCAAAGCGAACTTACTGCTAGATTTTGTCTCAAGCGATCCTGTATAGGCCTACGTGGAGACAATATTCTCAAATTTCATCCCTTTGGTCGATTTAAGACGGTTGATACAGTTCGTTTAGTACTGTCATTCATAATTTCCTTCGTCTACTTTGCAACATTACGTCACATCTACATTGTGACGTCATAAGCCTAGACAAAAACTTTCAATGAATAAATGTGAACAAAGCATAGCGCTGCGCTTTCCCATAGGCAGTACATGCCTATATGTTCATTCTAAATTTGTGGTTTCTAAAGGAGATAGTCTTTACTGATTCTGTATTTCGGTATAATAAACAATTTATTGGCCTGATTGGAGGGATTTATATAGATTTGTTTACCGCAACAAGTCACATTTCCCTCGAGCTCCGCTCTCAGGAAATATGACTTGCCTTGGGTAAACAAATCTTCATATATCCCTCCAACCAGGGCAACAAATGTATAGTGTACATGGTCATGGTGTAGAAAAAGCCACTTTGAGCCCTGCTTTAGTTTACCAAATGATAACCATGTACACTTTAGTTTAGCAAATGATTTACATACTAACATGTACACTTTAGTTTACCAAATGATTTACATACTCACATGTAGACTTTAGTTTACCAAATGATATACATCATAACATCTACACTTTAGTTTTCGAAATGATATAGCCTACATAACATGTACATGTAAGTTAACCAAATGATGTACATGTGCACTTTTGTTTAACAAATGATATACATACATATGTACACTTTACAGGACTCTAATTGGCGACTATTTTAGTCAGCATGGCGACCAAATATTGTAATTGGCGAACATATTTTAGTCAGTAGGTCGCCATGCTGGCGCCTAACTTTTCCATAGGGACTATTCCGTGAAACTGGTAGTCTGTGACCATTATCTGACTCGATTTCAGCGGTATCCATTTTAAGGTCATTTGAATACTTTCAAATGCATAAAAAACATATCAAGTTTGCAAGGGTCTACTAGATCGTGATCGTGTAAAAATGGCACAATGCTAATTATTTTGACTTCCGGATCGTCCGGCTGTTTGCGAGCACGTAAATAGACAATGGCTGCATGAATTACAGGAAAGTGGAAAAAATCATGAACTAGACATGCCTAAGAATCCCTGAAACGTCCATTTTCATGGATAGAACATGATCAGAAGCTAGGCCTAATGTCACTTCAAACGTCCATTGTCATGGATAGAACACGATCAGAAGCTAGGCCTAATGTCACTTCAGATACGAAATGTACAACTCAGCTACGAAGGATGGCTAATTCCTTTGGGGATTCTGTCAGGGCCACTTTTTTAATGTGGCCATTTGCTGGCGGGACAACATTAAAGCTTAAACTGTAGCAAAAGAAAATGGCCTATGGTAACCTTAAAAGAAATAAAAAGATGGCATGCTGAGTGTGACACTGATAATTTGTTAGGCCTACTCTAGATTTATCGTGGATGTCAATAGATTTCATCCACATCATCATCTTAACTTATACAAGATAATAAACATATTGGTTCTTTGTTTTGACAGTTTCCAGAACTTTTTTCCCCAATTATGCCATAAATCTATACAAAAAAATTGTATTTCTTTTTTGTCAGTGGTCGGATATTTATCATTTACTTGAGGCCATTATTTTTATCTTTTGGCGCCTAGATTTTCATCATCGGTGGCCCAACTGGCGCCTAGATTTGAAAAGCCACTTTGAGCCCTGCTGTAGTTTACCAAATGATAACCATGTACACTTTAGTTTACCAAATGATTTACATACTAACATGTACACTTTAGATTACCAAATGATATATCTGGATAATGATTCTCCTAATTTTTTTACATGTAATCCAATGCATCTGGATGATCGGTGCTAACTCAGTTACATGTACTACATGTAATAATAACATACCATAATAGTGCTACACTAATGATGACAGCGCTCTAACCTTTCTGCACTTTCTCTTAACATGCACTTTCCCTTAACAATGTCTTCAGCTAAGACATCAGTACCTACCGTTTTAAATCTGGCCACTGACAGTCTCTCATTCTTATCACAGATGAAAGCAAACAATCTCTCCTCAAACTCTTCAACATTCCACTCCAGAGACTCATCACTGAGAAATAAAAAAAAAGATAGAGAAATAAAAACAGATACCAGTAAACCGTAAGAAAGTAAGCTCCCTGGTAGCACAGAATACAGTCCATACTGAAGTCTAAATTGTGCAGTAGTTTGATTTTACAGGTATATAATATCAGGCACACATGCACCTCTACATAGTATCAGTTACTGAAATGAAAAGCCCAGGTACAGGTAACAATCAGTGATCAATCTAAAAACTCCTATAAGGAATTCAAGAGTCTGGCAAACATGGACCCCGGTGGAATACCAGAGATGGGATCAGGTGCCAAGGAGGTAAAAGCATCACCCGTGGACCCGTCACACCCACCATGAGCCAGACAGAATGATCCACCTATTTACCTCTTCTAAGCTATATCTGTCCCACACCCACACATGCTTGTCTCCAACTTTCTGACATCATATGCTGCATACCTGACCTACTTTTGATGTAATTTGTCTTCTTGAATTCACGACGTCAGTGTTAGACATATCTAGACCTTTTTATGATTTTAAACATCCATTATTTGGGGTTGAGAGAAAAATAATTGAGATCCACTTTGTAAAGGGATAGGAAAATCTAACCCTTTTGTCAAAGATTTGCAACACCCACAATGTGGACAGCAAATCTTTGACACAAGGACGAGACTTTCCTGACCCAGTGCTAAGTGGTTATGTATTTTATTTATCTTGAGTAGGTAAAATACATTGTGAAATTGTAGTGAAATCATATTGTGATAGATTGCCATTTAAAAACAAAACAATGTCATAATGACTTGGTCATAAACCTGTCAAAAATGCATCAAAAATTGATTTCAGAATGGAACCAATAGCAACAACACTTCTTCACACATCCTTCTAGATCACTCTGATTTATTCAGTTGTTTATTCTTTACATCCCTTCTGAAGAAGTTTCTCAAAGGAGAGAACCCACTGGACCTAATTGATCCTGGCCCTTTTCCACCCCTGAGTGGATGCACCAAAAAATAATAACAACACTTGTAGGGAACCATTAGAACTTCAACCTGCCAAGTTTCATCTACATCCTGCAATAGTTTTGTAAAAAGAAGTAAAAAATGTGGATAACACACACCCCCTTTCATTTTTTGATGTTAAAACAATTCATTAGAATTTCAAAAACTGAATTTCAGCAATTTTTTCACAAGAATGTATTTGAAAACCTTAATCTGATCCCATCTAGAGCATTTGATCGAGGCAATTGATGAAATCAGAGCCAATCTCTGATAATATTGGCTGAAAATGGTAAAAAATGACACAGTCAAAAAAAAAATCGTCAAAAATGCATCAGATAGGCCTATTTGATTTCTGAATGGAACCAAAAACAACAACATATCTTCAGACATCCTTATAGATCACTCAGATGCATTCAGTTTTTCTTTTTATGCAGCCCTTCTGAAGAAGAAGTTTATCAAATGAGGGTACCAACTGGACCTACATGTTGTTGTTGTTGTATTGTTGTTTAACGTCCCGCTCAAAAATATTTCACTCATATGGAGACATCAACGTGTGCCAGTGAAGGGCGACAAATTTTGCCTATGCCCTCGGTTTTTACTGTCTCATCCGAAAGACAGGGACGGCCAACCACCGAGTGGCGCTATGCGGATTCGAACCCCGGACCCTCCGATTCGAAGTCGAAATCGCTAACCACTCGGCCACGGAGGCCCTGGACCTACATGTATTTGACCCTGTACACTTTTCCATCCTGGATGGATCCGATCGAAAAACAACACTTGTAGGGGATGTACCATTAGTACTTCAACCCTGCCAAGTTTCATCAATATCCCTGCAGTGGTTCTGAAGAGGAAGTTGAAAATGTGAAAAGTTTATGGACAGACAACAGACAATGGATGCGCTGGGACTACATGTATACATATACATTATATATATACCGTCGAATCTTGAAAACTCAAACGTCGATCTCTCGAAGTTCTCGTTTTCTCGAAGTTAAGCTACAGTCCCGATTTTTTCTCTTAATAAATTAACGAAATTAACTCTCGGTCTTTCGAATGTTTACGTCGAAATTTTCGATTTCACAGTCCAAAGCTTAAAATACCTGTGAAATGTCATCTCACTCTTTTGAAATGCCAATATTTTTGTTTATTTAGCAATCAAGACGACGACATTGTTAAATTATCTAAGAATATTTGCCAAATGGATGCGTAATAAGAATAGTGTATAGAGAAGGGAGTGAACAAGAGGGTTTGGGTCGGGGGAATGGCGTTCAGCTTGAGAGATATTGTATTTTTGAAAACTCGAAGTCTCGAAACCTTGAAGTTTATCAGCGGTCCCGAGCACTTTGAGTTTTCGAGATTCAACTGTATATATATATATTCGTATTTAAAAATTCTGCGAATATTATTGCAGTGCAAATGCACTAGACAGTCAGCTCGGTGCAGTCTAGAGACATTCTTTACCGATATAATCCATATGCATACCAACCTGTTGTCCTTTGATTGTAAGTTAAAACTTGTTATGGTTGGTTGTGATGTCAGTCGACTCTTGGTGTGCAGAAACTCCCCCTGGGTGTATAAGCCCGACGGGATCCGCCTCTGACAGTTGTTGAACCCATTCCGGACCGTACACACGGACCTTAGGGTGTCTTGAGATGACAGTAGCCTATATGTTGAAGAAAGCGAAATTCCATCTTGTAAATAAGAAGGCAAATGTCTTTTGACTTTACTGAGATGTGACGGTCTGATCAAGTATTTCCTCCAAATAGCTGTATTCATTCCGCGAGCAGGAGAAAAAGAGACTAAATCTTTCTGCCACCCACAGGAAATGGAACCTGTCACAATTCCTTGACCTACTTTAGAGATATATCCTGTGTGTAGTTCGAACTGATTCTACAAAAACACACGTTACAAGGTTGGCTCTACTGTTGTGATCAACACCGAACAGTCATGCGTATTGTTCATTTCCGGGGGTGTGTAACTATTTAAATGAAACGATTGGACGAAAACATAACTGTCCCCCCCCCCCCTCTCTCTCTCTCTGATGTATTTATACCATTAACCAAAATGTTGAATTGATTTTGCCAAAGTTGTTCCAACTTTTAGAGAGTCATGAACTCACAAGCACTAGAAAATCTACGGTTGAATAAGCCTCACTATATTTAGATCTACACCACAATCAAGGACTTATAAACAACAACTGTTTATAAGTCCTTGACCACAATTAATTATGATATGGAACATTTACTATGAATCGTAAACAAGGTCATTGGCTTCAAACAGAGACGTGTGTTATATACGTCTCCAGGCGCGGATCCAGCTTTTTTTCATCAGAGGGGATCCCAGAGGCCCGCGGGATGGGGCTATCGTAAGGCCCCTAGTGGGTCCACGGAAACGCACTGGTGGGGTCCAGGGGGCGCATTTGCGGATCCAGCTTTTTTCATCGGTGGGGGGGACAAGAGGTCGGGGGCCTGGTTTCTACGTTTTTACCAGTAGTAGACAATGTGAAATCATTTCATGATGTACCTATAATTTGATGCATAATAATGAAAATAATTGTGATCCTTTATTTTCGTCATTATACCGAATTAAGTTGATCAACGAATTCGGCGAGCGAAGCGAGCCGGATTCGTTTTGAACAGTTTAAACTTCGATTTGTCTATCTTTCTATTTAATTTGTGATACAATTTAAAGTACAAAGAATGCCTGGCGAGCGAAGAGAGCCGATTTTTTTTTTCTTTTTAATGATATTGAATATATAAAATAATTTGCTTAACAAATTCGGCGAGCGCAGCGAGGCGAATATTTGACTTCGATTTGTCTATTTAATTTGTGAAACAATTTAAAGTGCAAAGAAGGATTGGCAAGCGAAGCGATCAGAAATGTTCATTTTTTTAAGATATCGAATAAAATTATACATTGTATTAAAAATATGTAATAAATTGCTTGACAAATTTGGCGAGTCACGCGAGCCGGAAAATTTTTGACAAATTTTAACTTTAATCTTATTTGTGATACAATTCAAAGTATGAAGAATCGGCTGATTGGCGAGCGAAGCCAGCCGAAAATTTGTCTATATATCATGTGATTGAGATTTGCCAGAGGTGGGGTCCATGACCATTGGACCCCACCTCTGAC
>JACSZP010018214.1:0-12383 GCA_016161895.1 Pinna nobilis | reverse complement strand
TTATCATATATCAACTAGGCCATGATGGCACGTCGTGTCACATACCAAATACGGGTGGGACTAGGTATGCGACAAGGGGAACATATCCCTCATCATCTGTTATACAGATATATCATATGTCAACCAGGCCGTGTTCAAGTTTCAACGACCTACAGTTTGTCGTGTGAGCTTTACCGAAGCAAACCGGTTGACATTTTCTGTATTATATGTCTCTGCTTTAAGTTGATGAATGAATACACAAATATCGGGGAAACCCTATCTATAAATGTTAAAGGTTTTGTATAACAGGCCTCTAAAATTTCAAAATACGAACGAATAGATAACAATTATAGATTTTTTTGTTCCTTGTTCCTTAACGAGCGTAAAATATCACAAGAAAAAAAATACCGTTGACAGCGACTCAGCTAGTTGGTGTAGACTCCGTCATTTTGTTTCAATTTTGTTCGTCTGCTGGATACGTCACAGTACGACTTTCTCGTCATGTCGAGGATATTTGTAAACATTTACGATGCCAACAAGCGTGGAGCTACTGTCAATGGTGACATCAGTGAAGCAGATAGAGCTTGAGATTGTTGACATAGAAACTAGCCTACAGCACCCCCATAGTACGAATGTCCAGTCAACGGATTGACAAACATTACAAATAGGCCAACAGTGGTAATTTTCAATTGTCAACAACAAGAAATACTTGTCTTTCCCATTTTACATCACTCTCAAACTTTCTGTGGTATATTCCTTTGATAAAGTATCGGAATTCAAAAGTACATATTAAAATCAGTTGACTCGTGGGCCTACAGGTTTCCAACCGCGTTGTCGCCGTCATTGACATTTAACTTCTGATACGGATAACCCTTCGCCACCGGACGGTGGGATATTAAAAGTGACAAACAGATCGGATGACGGGTAATTCAGAGATTTCAAATCAATAGTTTTTTTTTCAAAATGGTATGGAGAAAAGAAAGTAAATCTTCAGTTTTGCCAGTACCTCTGGTAAGAAAATGGGAACTACTTCTCTTATCGGACAACTGATGGGCTATTATATCATATGAACCCCTCCCCCGCACGGCAAATTTATCTGATGTATCATGGGGCCCAAACGGACTGCAGATAAACAGGAAAGTGAGAAAATATGTAAGTACATCATCGAGAAGCACTTCAGGCTTCACAGAATTTTTTTTTTACTACGAAGGCTTGCGTTCATACCCCATCAACCACCAAAAAAATGCAAAACAATCCTTAAGTACATTATCGCAATGCTCTAAAGATCAAAAGGCATACTTCTGTCAAAAATTCTTTGTTGGACACCAGAACATTAGGCCTTTGTATTCTTACGATATATCTGCCAAATTCATTAATTCATTTCAGTACGTGCACCAATTGCATGGACATTGAACAGAAACTAAGAATATTTGGACTTTTTTGGAAAGTTTTTAAAAGAAGTTTAACTCTCATGAAAATTGTTTGTTCATAACCACTGAATAAAAACTTGACCTAGATATTCTCATGATATGTCTGTAGGCTATGCTAATTTTTTGAATTTGTGTATCCATTGCAAATATATTGAACGGAAATCGAAATATTGGAAATGTTTTAAGTTCACTGGATGTAACTTATACAGAAATTATTAGACTGTGAAATGAATACTTGACTTTGATGTATATTCTCATGATGGAACTGTTTGCCAAATTTCATAACGATATGTGATCCCATGCCATTTATATTGTACGAAATCTTTGAACTATTAGAAATTTGGCAGCCCATTTTGAGTTTTCGAGTGGGTCCAAATCTATATTTGCAAAGCACGACCAAAAGAATAATTTTGCCCAGTTTCATGCTTTTTTGAAAATGTGCATATTTTTTCACTATTCAGCTGCACTATTAGATGAGGTGTAACTAGATGGAAAAAAATCGTACCGGTTGCAGTAGGTGGAGAACCTAACTTGGGGCAGGCTGTGGTAGTTTGTAGGTCTGTAAATATTAGTTTGATTCAAGGTATTGTAATTTATATGATGTAAAATGAGTTTTTGTCTTATCAATGGGTGTCAGGCGTGGAGCAGGAGTTGCATACCCTTCCGGAGCACCTGAACTCACCCCGGTTTTTAGTGGGGTTCGTGTTACACTATTTTTAGTTATAAGTTTACTTGTGTATTTCTGTTTGTAATTTTGTCTCCTTTTTGTTTTGGCCACGATTTTGTCTGTCCTCTGTCCTAGACTTATTCTATTTGGAATGCCCCTTGGTATCTTCTTTTTCACCCATTTAATCGTTCAGCCGTATATGTATATATTGATTTTGAGGTTTTCTATACCTTTTGAAACACCGGCAGTGTTGAGATATATTGGCGTGCCAATTTTGATGCAACTTTTTGAAATTTCATCTATGTATTTCATTTACACTTGTTTAATACAATAATAAAAAGTCATTCATAAAACAACATTCACAAAACTTATACCAGGGAGCTGTTGTTGTTGTTGTTTAACGTCCCACTCAAGAATATTTCACTCATATGGAAACATAACCGTGTGCCGATGAAGGGCGACAAATTTTGCCTGATCTCGGCACTGCTGGCCGTAGAGCAGGGAGGGTTCTTTAACGTGCCAACACCTACTGTGACACGGGACCTCGGTTTTTACTGTCTCATCCGAAAGACAGGGACGGCGGAGTGGCGCTGCGGGAATCGAACCCCGGACCCCTCGGCTCGAAGTCGAACACGCTAACCACTCGGCCACGGAGGCCCCACCGGGGAGCTAAACATATCTGAGAGTTTCATTGTACATTTGCTTACAAGTGGAAACAATTTGTGTCTGCAAGATTCAGAAATTTTATTAAAAACGAATTTTCTTTATTTTTCCATTCTTTATTTACACATATTAAAAAGAGATATTAATTTGTTTGCATTCTGCTGAACTCATCATTACAAAAATACAAGGTGAGGAAAATTTTATAACAAAAGGAACAGAAATGTCTGGACATAAATGAAAAGCTGGAAATGTTGTTTTGAAATTTGAGTGGAATTGACTTTGTAATAATTCTTTTTAAAATATATTCCTTTTGATATGAATTATATATACAGAAAAAAGTAAAAGTTGCTTTTCACAAGAAATCAAAATTTGTACGTATTAATATTCACAGTTCTTCACACTACATTTTCAGGGTAACAAGTACATGTATTCAGAACATTATTTGGCACATATGTTATTCTCACAAATTCTATCCAGACGAATGGGTTTTTTTCATTGACTTTACCGATATTGCATTCGAGAAAAATAATTGAAAAAGGTGTTCACCATCGTAATTTGTGCAAGCGATATCTATTCCATTATCATGATACATCCGTTAAGTACAAATGAAAATATACGACTTAATTTCTTGTAATACTATTGAACGTGACTTTTCATTGAGGAATCCGAGTTGTATTCATTTTCTATCATAAAGAATCACTTACTCATACTCTGTAACATACAAAAATAGACAATGCATCATGTACTGCTCAGTCAGACACAACCATGGACACGGTCCGTTGAGCGGCACATACACACACAAAAAAACCCTTCCGTTCGGCTGGCCGATTCGGAGTCAAAAAGTAAATTTCTAGGGCTGGTTCCTTGAATTGACTTTACACAAAACAGGACGGTAAGTTTACTTTTAATGTTTTGTTCTTTAGTTATAGGAAATATTTACATAATTCTGATACCAAGTCTATACATCTCAGCAAAAGAATAGTCAAAATTTGGATGACATTATAGATGAATATTTTCTGAAAAATTAAACAGAGACAATGTATAGTTAAGCAAATTTGCAGCCCCTCACCAGCATTCCGTGACGTATCCATGTATATAGGTGTAAAGTTCTTATTTAGATAGTAAACAACATTGGCACAACAATAACTATATACAGTAAAGAAATGATCTCTTTTACATTATCTTATAAAGCAGTTGTGTCGCCTCTAGTCTATTATATAAAACATTCTCTTTTATCTCCACCACATAATGCATTTATCTTCAAATATAGTTTAGAAGCTACATCATATTTTTTTTATATATTTCTGTAGTATTGTATATTCCAAAGTCTACTTTTTCAGTAATCTAAGAAACAATACGTTAAAATTTCGAATCGTATCGTACGTACATATTATAGCCTTAGTTTTTAACATTGGGGGAAATGAGATAATTAGAATAGAGTAAAGCTTGAATGTCGTGTCTAAATGACCGTCTTTATGCTACAAAAAGACATTAATCCTGTTGTATTTTCATGAATTTAAAACGAATTAGTAAAACCACCTGTAATGTGCCTTTATTCACAAAATAAAGTAAGATGTCAACATTAACCACGCAGTTACTATAATAATACTGAAACGAGATGAGACTAGCTTTATATTCAGGTCTATAAGAGAGCGAACCCTTAATCAGACCATCAAAGTAGTAAAGTAGTCTTTGTCTAGATTAATCAAAGGACTGCAACTTTGATAACATCAATTCAAAGGATAAATCCGTCGTAAAATTTTATTAAAAGCTAAAGATATATGTGTTTAGAAAAACTAGAATTATGCAAAATATTCATATCAATAAAAAATGAGATATCCTTAATCAGAAAATTGCAAAAGCCTGGGCTCTTTTTCAGAGCACTAAAAACGGACAGGAGATAAAAACGGAAACAGCTCTCTGATAATTGTGCAAATTAAACAATGATACTGGACAGGTAAAGGGAATACATCGAAATGATAACAAATCAAGAACTTAATATTTTGATTCTAAGAGGGGGGGGGGCATTATTTAGAGGACTTATGGCAAGCACACTTGATAGATTTATACGAAATGTCACTTTATAGTACATGTAGTAAATATAATCCACCATATAAATCTTACCAAACTAGGCTGGTTAACCATAGACGAACTCCTCCGGCTTTTTTTGTTTTCGGATCTTGATTGTTGTTTTACAAAATGACTGGGATACAAAATAAGTACGCTTAAGCGTGGAGCAGGAGTTGCTTACCCTTCCAGAGCACCTGAACTCACCCCCGGTTTTTAGTGGGGTTCATGTTACACTATTCTTAGTTATGAGTGTATTTATGTGTTTCTGTTTGTAATTTTGTCTCCTTTTTGTTTTGGCCACGATTTTGTCTGTCGTTGACTTATTCTGTTTGGAATGCCCCTTGGTATCTTCTAATTCACCCATTTTAAGTCTCTGCCCGAGACAAACTTCACGACTTGTTATGTTATGTATTGTGAGCCTCGGAAACGACCGAATCCATGCTGTTAATATAATTTATCTAAGACACAGAAGGTATTTCTAAAAACTTTCTCAAGCATAATATTTTACCATTAACCCTTGATGTTAGTTGATTTAATAGACATTTCATTGATGATCCTCCAACGTTCAATCCCTCACCTACGTTTCAGAGGATAGGCATATGAGAAAGCTTTGATCCGCCTGTCGTACACAACATACTTCACGACTATGTGTGACATGTTTCCGGTCAGCATTTCATCATGACCTAACAGTCCATGTTTAATTTAAGAACGCTTTCTTGGTTATACGGAATTGAAAAGTGAATTTGGTTGTCTTACACAAATTGACGAATGTACGTGTATATTTATTGTGTGCACTATTGCAATGTAGCTGTGTATATACTTCGGATGTACGTGTATGCCAACAAAGTATGCCACTATTACAGTGTGCCGTGTATATACATTGTGCATTTGCATGTATATGTACACTATTACAATGTAGCTGTCTGTACGGTTCGGATGTACGTGTATGCCAACAAAGTATGCCACTATTACAATGTAGCTGTGTATATACTTCGGATGTACGTGTATACCTACTGTATGCACTACTACAGTGAAGCTATGTATATACTTTGACAAATGTACGTGTATGCCAACAAAGTATGTCACTATTACAATGCATCTGTGTATATACTTCGGATGTACGCGTATGCCTACTGTGTGCACTATAACAGTGAAGCTGTGTACATGTATATACTTTGGCAAATGTGCGTGTATGCCTACTGTGTACTCTATTACAATGTAGCTGTGCATATACTTCGGATGTACGTGTATGCCTACTGTGTTCACTTTTACAATGTAGCTGTGTATATACTACGACAAATGTACGTGTAATTCTACTATCTATACACTATTACAATGTAGCTGTGTGTATACTTCTGCAAATGTACGTGTATGCCTACTGTGTACACTATTACAATGTAGCTGTGTGTATACCACGGCAAATGTACGTACATGCACCGTCTGTGCACTGTTTGTTATTCCTCTGCAGATATGTTCTTTCATTCAAAGTTTTACCTTTCTCACGACATGAAACATACTTAGAAAGATAACAATAGAAGCACGAAAATAAATAGACGCTTCCCTAAGTTACAGAGCATTTTATTTCAATACTAATAGACAAATGTTTTGAATATGTTTAAAATGTGGATGAGATGGGAATTCGGAAGACATCTAATGACAAAGACATATAAATAAATAAAGAAGACGATTTCAAAACCAACTGGAAGTGTCATGGTTCAGAATACAATATCAAGACCAGTACATTAAGGTATTCAAATAGTAAAGAAAGTGAAAGACAATGCTAAAGAAAGTGACGTCAACGATGCTACTGTGTACTCTTATAGTCAATTGACCGACTTTTTGTAGTTAGCACACTTTCAAATATAGAATGTGAATCACATTGTTTAATGACCTTGAGCAAAGTATAACGGGACATAGCTATCAAGACAGCCATAGAAAGCGGAAAATTAATATGACTTGTGCGCTCATCTACATGTATGCGAGCATTTTGATAAGCAAACTAAATTTTATGGTGATCTACCAGAGGCAGTCTGTTGGGTCTAGCGGTCCCCATTCAAGATTCCACATTCCACCATCACAGAAGCACCGAACTTTATCCAGGAGTAATGCAAATTCTTACTATCTTATTTGAATAATTTACACTGTTAAACAGCATATAATGGGTCGCCTCCCTACAGTTTCCGCATATTTTGGTTTGCTACTTTGTTCTGGTGATTTTTGCTGTTAGACATCCCTTAGAACGGCCGATGTTATATCTCTGGGTACATTCGTAAACGGGTTCTGTCCTTGGGACGGCCAATGTTACATCTCTGGGTACATTCGTAAACGGGGTCTGTCTCCCACCAATGAAGACTGGCCGCCACCATATGATCAGAATGTTGTCGAATGTGGCGTAAAAACAAAAACAGACATCGCTGCTTATCCAAGTATAAATATACAGTAGAGTCGGTCTATAACGAATCGGCTTAAAGCGAATTCAGTGCTATAACGAAGAGGAATAAAATCCCCCAAAAGAATTACTATGCATCTATTTATGTAGTATCTTTTGATGCTTAAAACGAAGGATTCATATAACGAAGTCAAAAGTCAAACCCCTTTGACTTCGTAATAGACCAACTCTTCTGTATGTACAAAACTTTATGAAATATCTCAAGACACCTTAATGTGATTTAGATTGAACGCATGTGTGTTAACACTTGTTGGGGGTATTTCATGTAATCGAGAGAATCATTAACATACTTATAATTGTTCTCTAATGGTTTTCATATCATTTATGAACAATAAATGTCTCATTTGTCCCTGTGTCAAGCTTTTGATCTTGCATTTTTGCCCCAATTTTCACTTTTGTTTTATGACTTTTTCATGTACATGACACAACGTAGTTATAATGCAATAGAATAGATTATACTTTTTTTGCTTTATTTCAGAAAAATGAACACCATTAGATTTTCACAAAGGTTTATTCTATTTATTATTACGAGCTTGCTTCAAGCACGTGGAAATGAAGGTAAGAATTTGAAAGGAAAAATAATATTAGATTTTTTGTATTGTGTTTCTAAAAGACGAAATAGTAACAAATTTTAATTGTTTTAAAATTTATAGCAAGTCTGAAAATATCATCAATCTAGCAGTATTTCTTATGGCAAAATAGTGTCCCAGGAAAAATACTAAGAATTTTAAAACATATTATTATGATACTTTAATAAGATGTAGTTACCAAAACATACAAGTGCATTGTTCTGGATTTACTATGTCTATGCAATTTGAGTATTTTTCAAGGGTACATCAAGGCAGATTGTTATACAGATGTCACGATTAAGATTATTGAAAATAGTATAAGTGATATGTTATAGGCTAATGGGAGCAATATATACAGCTTAAATATATCTGGTATTTTAAAGGTTGCACAGCGAAAGCAGACATTGTGTTTCTTTTGGATGGTTCAGATAGCATATCAGATCAGGAATTCTTACTGGAGAAAAAGTTAGTGAGCCAATACGTGAGGACTAGTGCCATCGGTATAAACAACATTCGTGTTGGACTTCTTGTATTCAGTAGTGATATTGAAAAATCTTTAAGTCTTACAAATTCAACTGTAAAGAATAATGTTTTGAGAACAATTGAAACTGTGACACAGCCTCAGGATGGTAGTAGACTTGATCTTGGTATTAATCAAATAGAACAAATGTTTTATACCGAGGGCAGAACCAATGTGTCCCACATTGGAATTATAGTGAGTGACGGAAGATCAAAATACCCGGATGCTACCAAGGGTGAAAGTGAGGCTCTTCGTGCAATGGGTATCAAATTAGTGACTGTGGGTGTCGGAAGGCTAGTGGAAGACAAAGCTCTCAGCACTATTGCAACAATGCCTGAATATTTTGTGTATATTGAACCTTTCACTGACGCTGTACACAAAGTCACCAAAATAGCGGAGAGTATCGGAATGGAATGGTGCTCAGGTATGACCTTTATATATATGATCAAATCACCCATGTAAATTAGATTTGATTTTTTTTTAGATTTTATACCTGTCATCTTCTAATATTAAATATTTGATGCATACACCATAATTGCTTAGTGTCTACAAGTGTATATTGAACCCTTCTCTGACGCTATACACAGTCTCCAAAACAGAAAATAGCCAGCCAGAAATAAGAAATAGTAAAATCTAATTGTGAATTATTATTTAATATTTTGATTTGAGTTACCTGTACTTTCTCCGTGTTTTTGTTTTTCCTCTTACCTGTTCTATCTATTTGAATTACCTGTACTTTCTCTGTGTTTTTGTTTTTCCTCTTACCTGTTCTATCTATTTGAATTACCTGTACTTTCTCTGTGTTTTTGTTTGTCCTCTTTCCTATTCTATCTGTTTTAAATACCTGGATTTTCTCTGTGTTTTTGTTTTTTCTCTTACCTGTTCTATCTATTTGAATTACCTGTACTTTCTCTGTGTTTTTGTTTTCCCTCTTACCTGTTCTATCTATTTCTAGGACCAATCACAAAAACGTCAGAAAATGATGCCCCAAAACAGACCTTTACACCAGCGTTATCTTCTGAAAATAAGGAATTGAAAAACAACCATCACATGCAGAAAACACCTGAACCGATAATTGTACAAATTCCGAGTGAATATGTATTAAATTCACCACAATTAGACATCTCCGAAAACAAATTATCTGTATCTAAAGTGAAACAAACTGTTTCTGTAACATCTGCATTACCACCGAAAGTCATTCCTGTCAAATCCGACATAGACGGGCAACAACTTCATCCAACTCAGAAACCTTGGTGGGACCAACAATACAATGTGCATGATAATATACAGCATGATCTTGGTTGGTACACGACAGAACAACCTACAGAACTACAGCAGACGTGGAGACCACAGACGACAACACCACGGAGTCTGTGGCAGGTACATCAACAACAATACATGCATAGCTCCACCCCACCTCCACCTAAAGTACAGACGGATCCACCGTGGAACCCCCAGACAGAGGTGGCATGGGACAATGCCTACAGAAACCCAGTACGTGCAATCAAGTTGTTTGATATCAATATCCCTCTTGCTGTCCCATACGTGAACAAAGGTCCAGCTTCAACATCAAAACCAAGATTTACATCAAAACCGATATTTACATCAAAACACATATATACAGCAAAACCAATTTCTACGCCTAAACCAACATCTACGTCGACACCACGAAGAACTACGTCAATGATAACCACAAAGTCACGTTACATACACTTCACGAAGTCACCACCACCATCATCTACGGTACGTCCAAAGGGTCAAGACGATGGACATGATACTGATAAAGCAATGCAAAGTAAGTTGACGTGCATCCTTTATAAAAGAATATATAAGAACCAATGTTACAATTCATTTGTTTTCTATTTTACTTATATTTTAAATGAACATGACAATGCTGATTACAGACACCTGTTTTAACAATGACCCAAATAAGCCTGATTCATTGAATTGAAGAAAAATTTGTTCCGAAATGTGCAAACAAACTATGTTAAATACAGTAGCTGTAGGTCAGTCTAACTTACATAAAGAAAAGTTCATCATTAACACCATGCATCTTAATACAGTGTTATAACACGTAGTGCACATCCATTTTCATTGAAATTCTACAAGTGTTTAACCCTTTCAACACCACAGACCAATTTAGACTGGTCCAGACAATGGAATAGAGCATACCATTCTGATACTTGGGGTTGAAAGGGTTAATGATATAGCCCACATGTTTACTGATATAGCCTACATGTATGCGGTATCATTTCAATGAGACCATAAACACTGTGTGGTATAAAAGTAAGTTTTGGCATGTGAAAGATTTCCTCACTGTGCAATGGCCTCCATAAAATACCAAAAACAAATTAAAAAAAAATTAAATTAGTATTACCAGGATTTGATAACACCTTTTTAACATCTATTTAATATTAGTGAAAATTTGTTGAATGGAATGTTGCACAAAAACAACAACTGGAGGGATGAGCTTTGGTGGAACAGTCAAGCTAGTATGATATTTCACCTTTTCCTGACCTACAATATTGATACATTTGACTTTAATGTTGACCGTTCAATCGGTGACGGTCCACTAGTTCAAAGGTTGACTAGTCTGAAAGTCCACCAGTGTGACAGAAAAAAGACGATAGTGAAGAATTGTTAAATCTTCGCACTATTGAACTGTCGGGCTAGTGGGTTCTGTTTCAGTCTGAAAGTTCATCAGTCCAAGGTTCACTAATCCGAATTATCGCCTGTCTGAAAAAACAAAACAAAACAAACAAACAAAAAGATAAAAAAAAAAAACAAACCTAACAAACAAAACAAATGGATACAAACCTCAGAAAAACTGCGGCAGGGATTTGTTTTGACTAGTGGGTTCTTTTTTAGTCAGATATTCTTTGATTTGCAAAATTGCTTGGCTTTATCCACTATGACATGTACACGTTTCCGTCGTTGTCTAGTACACGACCAAATTTATGAGTCCAAGTGTATTAAGTAAATTTTAGTTTCTGTGATGTCAGAACCATGTCCTTTCTGTACCACTTGTAATATTACACACATAGGAAACCGCAGGGTTCTCTAATACAGCTTGAAATGAGAAACAAACACAAAAGAAATGTCATCTAAACTTGTAGGAAATTTTAGAAAAAGCTTGGGTACCTTTTCTGCCTTAGAAAATCTTCGGGAATCGTGTTCTCGTTACCTGAAAAATAATCCCTTCATCTAAATAATTTAACACTAACAGAGGATTATTTACAACAAACATTACTAAAATACATTGTACTACAATATGACATGGGACTCCTGTAAATGACCGGGAATGGGTGCATTATGGTGTTCATTAGATTTATATTTTGAAAACGAGAAAATGGAGGTGACTATTTGCTGAATCGACGATCTTGAACGCGACTAACACGAAAATAAAGTCAGGATTAATAAATTTTTTATAACTTTGACCAAATATTCACGATCGACACAATTAAGTCTTCCTTATACATTTTGTACTATGGACGGAACAATTTTCTCGATAAACAAACAAAAACATCGTTCTTTTTCTCCCGAAAATTGTTCACCTACTAGTATTAAATTATAGTAGCGGGGGAGCGTTTGCAAATATTAAGTAATGTTTTATCGTCCATTATCTGCTGAAATGCATGGATACAAATTAAAACAATCCCTGCCTCTGTGTGTTTTTTTGTGTGTCTGTCTAGTGAACCTTCGGACTTGTGAACCCTTGGACTTGTGATTTTTTTTTTAGGTCACCTGAGCTTTGCTCATGGTGACCTATTGCGATCGCTTTTCGTCCGTCGTCGTCCATCGTGCGTCGTCCGTTAACTTTTCACATTTTGAACTTCTTCTCAAGAACCACTGAATGGATCAGACCCAAACTTGGTACAGATGTTCTACACAAGGTCCTACACAAGTGTTGTTACTTTTCGGGGCCATTCGAAATCCAAGATGGCCGCCATGGCCTCTGATTGGCTGAGACATTTTGAACTTCTTCTCAAGAACCACTGAATAGATCAGGCCCAAACTTGGTACAGATGTTCTACAA
>JACSZP010018213.1:12988-24442 GCA_016161895.1 Pinna nobilis | reverse complement strand
AAAAACAAAAACAAAAAAAACCAACAAAACATATTGCACACAGTTTGATTTTGCCCTTTCAGTGTAATGTAGTGTTGATCAAACAATTTCACTTTTAATATGTACATTGCATCGTATGGCATTCAAAGAATTTAATTCTTATTTCTGGCCATGTAATGATATTCAGCAAGTATGTGATCGCTTTCTATAAACCGTGTAACATTTGTTCTAACGAGTTAGGGACCCTTTGTCGTTTCAATTGACATTCATCATTTATGAAGTTAATCATTCCAAGGAAGCTATTTCACACCTGAAAATCTGTTGACAATTAATCGGAAAGTAATTATCTCGCCTACTATGTCGCTGATGCAATGGTCACACCATTATCTAAAAAAAAATTTCATCCGTTAATCTCAAGGACAAATCAGTCTGACCAATCAAAATCCTTCCGATCCTGAATAGATACTGAATTAATCATATGGACCAATTTATGTAATTAAAAAATGATCATATCGCACATCAATATTGTTGTTTTTTTGTCTTTTTAATTTGACATGTAAGTATTGTATTGGGGATTTATGTTAGAGAGGTGACATTTTGTCATATACTGTCTATTGTATTTCCATTCAAATACGCCGGGAAACTCATTCATTTCATTTGAAAAATTCATAGAAACTTGTACGGATGTGGGCGCTATATATTGTGATGATATACTGTCTTAGATTTCCGACTCTTTTATTCAGGGGAATTATATTTCATTTGAAAAAAAAAATATTTGCATTAAAAAAGTGAAAGCTGGCATAAAATTTGTTTAAAAAGAAGTGGAGCAAAGTTTGATTAAATTTACCTTGAATTACAGTCTGGGTATTAAGAACTGCATAAAGCTGTAATCTGAGTTTGATAGAAGATAAAAGTCACCGTGGAAAACTAGATTATTTTAACACAGGCCATCTTCAAATAGCTTTGTTAGTTGGTTGGNNAAAATATTTCACTCATATGGAGACGTCACCGTGTGCCGGTAAAGGGCTACAAATTTTGCCTATGCTCAGCACTGCTGGCCGTAGAGCAGGGAGGGTTCTTTAACGTGCCAACACCTACTGTGACACGGGACCTCGGTTTTTACAGTCTCATCCGAAGGACAGGGACAGCCAACCGCGGAGTGGCGCTTACGCGGCTCGAACTCGAGTTTTCCGATTCGCAGTCGAACACGCTAACCACTCAGCCACGGAGGCCCCGCCTAGTAGTTAACATGTTGGACTTTGAATCATGAGGTCTGGGGTTCAATCCCAAGCTATGTTGCCGTTGGTTGTCCCTGTCTTTCGGATGAGAGAGTAAAAACCGAGGTCCCGTGTCACAGTAGGTGTTAGCATGTTATAGAACCTTCCCTGCTCTACCGCTATAAATGCTGAGCACAAGCAAAATTTGTCTCCCTTCACCGGCACACAGTGACGTCTCCATATGAGTGAAATATTCTTGAGTGGGACGTTAAACACCATGTGCTGGTGAGGGGCGACAAATTTTGCCTGTGCTCGGCACTTATGGTCTTAGAGCAGGGAGGGTTCTTTAACATGCCAGCACCTACTGTGACACGGGACCTTGTTTTTACTGTCTCATGCATCCGAAAGACAGGGACAGCCAACCGCGGAGTGGTGCTGCGGGAATCGAACCCTGGACCTTTGATTCGAAGTCGAACATGCTAACCATTCGGCCAAGGAGGCCCACTCAGTATATGTAGTGCAGTCTAAGCTATTTTAAGAAAATGTCTCAGGGAATATGTAACACTGGTCAAATATGACAGGTGGTCTCTTAATTTATGTGATTTGAATAGAAAAGTTTACTTTGGGAGGAACATACAGTGAAACCTTCCTATTAAAACCATGCAAAATGACTGGCTAAACTTGGCCTGATTAGTGAGGAGGTCTCCTAATTGAGGTTGAGATATCCTAAATATCAATAGGCAGACTGAATTTTGATGGTCCTTGTTGTGAGGTGGTCTCCTTAGTGAGGTGGTCTTTAAGTGTGGTTCCACTGTATTTAGGTTACATAAGGCATGTGGTGCTTTCATTCAGAGGGTTGCTAAAGCAGGTACGGTTGCAGTGTGCAATTTCGTATTATGACAAACTCAACGGTCATTTAAGATACTAACAAAACTTGGTTGGATTCGTGAGGTTGTCTGTTTACTGAGATTTGAGTGCCTAAGCATAACAATCAGCAGATGAGATTTTGATTATCTTTTAGGTAGTCAGAATATTGTTAGCAGCTCATAGTTAAAACAGAGTTAATTTCTTAACAGCAATATTATAAATTACTACGGTACTTATTTTAAATGACTGTAATTCTGTTTGTCATTTCACTACTTCAGTACCTCTTTGTTTTTCACTACTTCAGTATATCTTTGTTATCTCCCTTTGATCCCTTCACCACCATTATTATTGTCATTATCATTTTTTTTTTTGCTACACTTGTTTTTCAGTGTGATGAAATTAGGCTGCTAATGACTTGGTGTACTATAGTACTGTAACAAATGCAGTAAATAATTAAATAAAGCTTTATTCATATAGTGCTCAAGACATTTTGTTGCCATGGTAACATTTAGGGCAAAAAGTGCATGGATTCAGTCGATTAGAAGCTTTTTCTTTCAATTTAGCTGCACTTGATTCAAAGACAATGAAAGTCCAGCTCTAGCCGCCCTCTTAATTATGTTCATCTGTGCAAGCTCTAGCAGAAGCCTGGTTTTTTGTAACCTATCAAAGTAGGCCCTTGTTGACAAATTGAGAAATGCCAAATATTAACTCCAAACAATAAACAAACACTCGTGTTTGACATGCATACATGTGGATTCAATACAAACATGGGGAGGAAATGTGCTCCTAATGGCCTCAAAAAGTCTTCTTTGTTGTAATAGCATCTGAGGTCAAATTGAAGAACATGGAGGAGCTGTTTTTTTTATTTCATGAAGTACATTGGATCTTCTTTGCTGTAATTATGGCAACAGAATAATATCTATAAAACAGTGGTGGCAATCGAAGAAATGAGCATCTTTTACTATGATGTCCATTTTTTGTAATTGGTCTTAAAAACACTAGATACAAAATGTCACACAAATAAACATTTACAACGTCACAACTTCAGAAAGCAAACACGCTGTAACTATTGGACCATGGTGGCCCCACAATTTTAGGAACAAAAGGATTTAAACAACACAAATGAATTGTAACTTCTAGGGTCCTTTTTATAAAATTTCTTAATGCTGAAGTCACTCATGATAATAAGCAAGCATTTTTTTCAATATATAAAATTTAGTACATTTTACAATAAAATTGATGAAATCTGATTCATGATTGACATAAAGCATCAGATTGTGACTATATTTATTGAATTAATGTTATAATTTGTCAAATAATCAATATCTAAATTTCATGCACTTACGACTTACGAGTGATTTTTATCATAAGATTCTTTGCGACAAAGTCCACAGAGAACCGACTGACCCCCTGGATTTCTAACCATAGCGTAAGTCCAGACATAAAAAAGATCTGTCATCTCTGCATGGTTCAACAATCATTGCCATCATCCTACTTAGTTGCACTGACCTCAATGATCATCATTAGCTGATTAGGATAATTGTGATAATAAAATTGTTGTTAATGATGATGAATATAATTATAGGAACAAGAGATGTGATGATAGTAAAACAATTGTGACACTGATAACACTGGGGGAGCAAGATGATTGGTCACACTTGCTGTGAGGGAGATTCCTGACCAATGGTCAAGAACTACCTTGTCCACATAAAATCCCAATACAAGTCTATTTAACTAGGAAACAATTAAATAGACAGATCTGCAGTGCTTAGTCATTCAATTACCATATGGCAATGAATTTTTATTAATTTGATTATTTTTAGTAGCTGTGCATTACTGAGAAAGAACATCAAGACAAGTTGCTCCTGTTGACACACATCGAGGTCAAGGCCACTTTCCTGGACACACATACCAATGTCAAGGACAACTTTCTCTCTAATGACAAATACACCAATGTCAATGACAACTTTCTCTCGTTTGATGCACACCAATGTCAAGGACAACAGTCTATCTGTTGGCAAACACACAGGAATGTCAAGGACATCTGATTCTCAGTTGACACACACCAATGTCAAGGACACACACCAATGTCAAGGACATATCTGACTTTCAATTGACACACACCAATGTCAGGGACATCTGATTCTCAGTTGACATACTCAAATGTCAAGGGCATCTCTGTTGACTTGACACACCAATTTATAACTTAAGAATGATTTTTTTCTGAAGAACAAAAATATGTTTCATGCATATATGATAATTACCACAGGTCCTATGTTCATTAATATTTTATATACATGTACATGATCCAAAATACCAGGAGTTTCGGCATGAAACAAATCTTTACCTTTCAAAAAAATCCTGATTTCTTGTAAAACCAATAATTAATGGCCATCATGGCCAGCAAAAATAAAGACACACCTTAATGAGAAAATTGTGTATAAATTGGGAATGAGGCTAAATATAGATATTGGGAGGGGGAAACAGGTGTTGTATATCAGAATTACCTCTTACTACAGTCTAACGCTCCGATAAACACATATGTACATAGATGGTCTACACCTCCAGTTTGTATGCTCCCAAAACACTCACACAGTGACCTAGAGCCTAGCTCAAATGGCAAAGGTCAAGGTGATAGATGAAAATAGAACATCTTGTCTGATAAATTGTTTATTGATTGTTCCATTACTTTTCTTAGTATTCTCCTGAGATTTATGGGATCCACATGGGTCATATGCCAGCTAGAGCTTCTGTTGTGGTGGTTTGGTGAAATAGAACACCAGTTACTATGGCATTTTTCTTGTGCACTATTCTATAACCCAGTTGAGGAAGGTGAAAGGAATTTGTATATGCCCCTCCTCCACCCCCTTTTTAAAGGATCCCAAGCATTCAAGTTTTGTCTTTAAACGATTTTGTATTTGAGTACCAATAGGTGTGTAAGTTGGTTGTTGTGTAACGTCCCGCTCAAGAATCTCTCACTTATATGGAGATGTCAACAATGCTGATGAGGTCATGGGTTCAATTCCGCACCGCTGAGAAATTTGTCACCCTTTACCGACACACGTTGACCTCTCCATAAATGAAGGATTCTTGAGCGTAACAATGAACAGCAATACAACCAATCAACCAAAGAATCTTCTGCTTATATGAAGAAGTCGATCCCAGTGAAGTGTGACAAGTTTGGCCTATGCTCAGCGCTTTTGTCCAATGAGCAGTGAGAGTGTTTAAACATGCTAACCACTACAATGACAAAGGACCCTGGTTTTTTACTGTGTCAACTGAAGAACAGGGCAAACAAAATTCACGGCAGCACAGATTCAGACCCGCAAAACTAATGATCAGATGGAGAGCATGCTAACTACTGGTACTGAGCCACTGTGGCCCCTGTCTGTGAAAAGAGTTCCTGGGGTCACAGAGAATGGCAATGGTTCAGCTCAGAATAACAAAAGCCTTAACCTGAGAGGGTTACAGACGGATTAGAGGGTTCACATTTCCCTCTGACCGACCATTCTTTTGTTTCTTTTTATACAGTTCAGTTTACATTACAAAGGTCGATGGACTCGTCAGTATCAACAGAAAAAGGAGGAATGTGGTTTATATCATAGGTATGGATAAGGAAGAAGCTCAACTTTTCAAAATAAATATCCATCATAGATTTGATGAAATACCTCAGGGTTTGAAATAGACAAGATTCTTAAAACATATGTTTACATAAGCGCACTGGTATAATCCACCTGTCCGTTGGTCAGTTGTGTTACAGGTATTCACTCTCATTTCCCGTCTACTAAATTTTGAGTCCTCATCAAGTTTGACAAATATGCAAAAATATGAAATCAGGATAACAATATTTAATATAATATATCCTTTAAAACAGAAAACCAATTGCCCTTTTGATTTTGCCTTAGTTTTTTTGTTGTTTCACATCCCACTCAAGAATTTTTCATTTAAATTTGGAGATGTCACTAATGACGATGAAGTGCTACAAATTTTGAACTATGCTTAGTACTTTGGGCCATTGAGCAGTGACAGTTCTTTAACATGATGACACCTACAGTGACACTGAACCTCTGTTTTACAGTCTCATCCAAAGGACTTGGAGCCAGCCGGATCCCCAGCACAGATTCAAACCCAAGACCTTAAGAGCAGAAGGCAAATATGTCAACCTTTGAGCCACAATAGCCCCTTAAGGCTTGGCATTTGAATTGAAAGTTGTGGGCTAGCTTAATGAGATAGTAAATATCTGGTCTCCATGTTGAAGATGATGGTGTCACATTGAATATCCCTCCATGTTCAATGGTGCTGACTGCATAGGCCAATATATGAAGCTTTTCACATGCATTAGATGATGTCTCAACCATATCTGTGAAAAAAATCGCAACACAACACAACAACTCTCAGTCTAACATGCCCATCCTGCCACTTCAGATACTCTCAACCCACAGTCCTACTCTGAATCACACAGACGGAGTCTACACGAAATCGTAATCTTCTAGAAATCGAGACTACATGTTTAAGTGATGTTATCATTGTTTGGATATTTTGAGGGTAGGAGGAGCTGAGCTGGCACCCCAACTCCACACATAAACTTCCCTCTTGTTATCCACAGCATCTGGCAAACATATAGGAATTAGCTGCTTGTGGCCTGCCTCTCTCTGTTTGTGTGGAGATTGCCATGTTTACTAAAGACACCTTGGTGTAAACAATTTAGATATTCATGGAATGAAGTCTGAATACTTTATCTGTGGTTAAGTAGGAATGGTAGAACTTTTGGCTGATAAGGCGAAGCTTCAATCTCACCTGTACTGGCCAGGTAATTTGTCACAGTGTATTGTTCTGAGGGAGAGTCAGTGTTGACATGATTGGCCACCACTTATCATTGCTGTCATTCTTTTTAGTTTTAAATGTTAGTAATAGCCTATTAAAGATTTAAAAAGACAAAAGGGGAGATAACCAATGAGATTTTGATAACCTGTTGATATAAGTGGACAGTCAAACAGGGGGAGATAATCAATGTGATTTTTATAGCCCGGTGACCAATATCTACATGTACAGACAGAAAGGGGAGATAATCAATGTAGTTATTATTGCCTGGTGACCAATACATACAAGCAGGGGAGATAACCAATGATTCTTTATAGACAGACATTGGGGATAATCAATAGCCTGTTGACCTGTGCATGCAAGAAAACAGTAACCATGAGACACTGTTTGTTTCCTGGTTTTTACAGTTATTTTGTTCTTGGAACTTGGGGAGGGGGCATATTTTTCTTGATGATGTTCTACTAATTAGACCGCTGAATTTAATAATAACATACAAGTCTATAATATAGATAATTAAATAAAAAACACATATTCAAAATGTCTCTTTTTTCAGTTCATTGCTTAATCAAAAGGCATATAAAAACAAATTTCAAAAAATATTTTCCTAAAATATTTGGTTTGCCCATCCATCTGTTATTTTCTTGTGTTGGTGCCCACTTTGGACTTGCTTTTGATGCCACTGCTACGTTTATCATGAGGTAAAAATAAAAGACTATCCCCAGTTTACATGGTCAAGCTGGGTCATGATATACATGCATGAAATCCTACATTATGTATAGGGCTATACTCAAGGTCTTGGCATAATTTTCATCAGCTTATCTTTTTTTATTATTATTCATTGTATAATGTTACGGCACACGTCACAGAATGTATGCTGAACTGAATGACTAATTGCAAGTGAAAACAATGGCAAGATAAAAAGCATATGGATTACAGATAGAGGGGTGCGAAATAAAGAGGCATCATTTGTAAACAAAAATGTCTGCAAAGTTTAAGGAATAATCGAAGCAGACTGGGTACAAAACAGAATAGATTGGGGAGGAGGGGGTGCTTCAAATATAGGGATACTCCAAAAGAAAGTGAGCCATAACAACTGATTCTGTATCAGCCATAGGTCAAAGGTCAATATATATGTGTCAGGGTAGTTTATATGTGTGTTTTACCACACCATAAAAGGTCAACTTAAAGGTCATCTTGGGTCATGTAATGTTAAGTATACTTGAGCTATATTAGGGGGCCTTGCTGTATGCATGTGCGGATCTAGAGGGGGGGGGGATCAAGAGATCTGAACCCCCTGGAATTGGCAAGGTATAGACTATTATTGTCCAATGACGGTTAGATGCTCATTTTATCTCAGTTTGATTTTTTCTTGCTACAAGTTTGCTCTCCCCTTTGGTAACTTTTGAATCCCCCCTCCCCCCAAAAAAATCCTGGATATGTTGATTGTGTACAAACAAGTATGAGGGACGAATTCAGAAGGGGGAGTGCCTATGCAAAGGCTACAAAAACCGATGACTATGTATGATATACAGTTCCTAGATTTTGATCAATATAGTTAGCCTAATTTGCCAGTATTTGATTACTTTGAAGTACAAGTAAACAATAGATATCTATTTCAGAATCTATATCATAATACATTAAAAGTGACGCTTAAAGAATAGAAGTGTAATGAAACAACCACTTCAAGATAAATAAAGATTATATTGAACAAGAATAGTAGATTTAACCAGTAATAGTAAAAGTGATAGTAAAACTGATGTTTACATTTTCTCCTACATGAATTTTACTACATGTACTCTGTACGTTGACAGAAAATTTAAAAGCGTTTATTTCACCTAGATGTCAGAATATCCTGTATTTGTGTAACAATTTTTTCTTTAATTTACCTGTTGGGTTTACATAATTACAAGAACCAATGAGGCCAAAATAATAACTTAACCAGGGTAAAGGCTACTAGTACATGCTGGTATATAATTTTTCACCTGTTTCAAAAAAATAAAAAAAAACCAAGCGTAAATGAAGTTTGTAAAGAAAGCTTACCTGTGAAATGTTAATCAAGAGAAATAAATCTCAGAGATACATAAACATCCCGATGTTGTTACTCGCCAGAATAAATTCTCTTTTGTTTCATTTTTGTCCATTTGACTTATTGACTAAACTCTCTTTGTAATAAATATATTACACAGACTCATTTGTACATTAAGTCATTATAATATACAAAAGGTAGAGTTTTACCTGTGAATTGCATTTACATTTAGCATGTGAGATATTGGGTTACATGAGAATGAATCCTAATAGATTACTGCTTCTGACCTGTCGATAATTTATACAACGTCCATCAAAAGTTGCTGTACGTTTATGTCTTTTTTAAACTCTTCAATTAAGGTAATTCAACGATTGGGGAAAAAATCCTGGCTCCGATCTCCTCCTGGATAGAGAGTTTGATTGATAGGCCAACGTCTTTTTTGTTTTTTTCTGTTTTTTTATTTTTCGCTGTCATCATTTCAATTTTTCATTTTTTACGCGTACAGGTAAGGCTCAATATCATTTCACAAGTAAGCGATTGCACGCCATGTGTTAAGAATCCGACTCACCTTTAAGAAATACAAGATGTTACCTTCCATTATTTTCAGAATCTTACATCGTTAAGGGGCAACAGGCGAGAGACTATACTTTGTATTATATACAGGTATGGCAGAGTAACACCTGTCAACAGGTAAGATTTCAGTTTGCGCTATCTACCTTTACATTATTTGCATTAACCTGAGAATGATTAAGCCAGACAAGATACTTTCGAAATGCACTGTACGTCAGCTCTATCATCAGGCGTAAAAATAGCTTTTCTCTACACCGTGGGAAAGTAAAGAACTAGTGTATTCATATACGAATTATTGGATCGCCCAATCAGATAACGCTGAAAGATGGAATGTAAATCATGTTGATCAACGGTCCCTGGACACAATGTACACAGGATGACTTCTGCTATTAAAGCCCATCAGGTAAATAAAGTGGGATATTCCACTTGTGCTTTTTGGATTAAAGCAATTGTGGTAAATGTTTTTAAGATTTTTATCACATTTTATATTCTGGATTAAGTCTGAAATGTCAACTTGTGGTGTATGATATGCATAATGAATCATAAATCTTACGGCTGTGGGAAACCGTCATGTTTTAATTGTCTCTATTATTTATTGGACAATAATTGAATTAAATCAACTACGCTTGAGATGTAGGTCGCTACTGAAGAGTGACCGTACTATAAAGGCAATCATTGTGGGAAAGGCTTATGATGATTGTTATTGATTTAAATATCTAGTTTTCTTGTGGTTTACACATTTTAGAAAATCAGTGTTTTATAAATGAAACTTTGATTAAAAGTGTAGAGACAATTGGCCACTATTGTGTAATGGCGATATGAGCCCTATTTGAAATCGGAGGTCGAGGTTGGACAATTTATATATGGAGAAGTATTCCTTTAATTAATGGAGACATGACATATGTGGTGACCTGCTTGACCTTTGAATCTAGAGATGTGACCTTTCATATGAGGCTACTTGAAATCTAATATCTGATACTTTGGCTTTATAATATGTGAAGATTTGGAACTGTATGAACTAGAGAGATGTACAAATCAAATTTGACAAGGACAAAAAAAGACAAATGGCTTGTCAGAAAACTACGGTGGGAATGAAAATTAAAGGCTCTGTCATTAGTAGACTGGGTCATTGTTAAATAGAGACTTGGTCGTCATTGTGTGGATACTTGGAGTTTAATACATGTATATTGAGATTTGGTTTTCATTTATAAGTAAAGTTTTGGTCACATCTAATATGGAGACTGGCCTTTAATCTATATGGATACTTGGTTTTATTATATGAAGACCTGAGCTAGGCATCATAAAACTTAAGAATTTACTTAAGTCAGAGAATTTTTTCAACTCCAATCAGAGTTTAAGATTTGCTCAAGTTGATTAAATTTTCAGACTTAAGTAAATTCTTAAGTTTTATGGTGCCAGCCCTTGGCCTTTATCATATGGAGTTTTGATTTTATTTTTACAGTAGTTGGCCATTATTATTTCATCAAAATGGCTGACTGTTAACATCTACTCATATAATCAAGTTACAAAGTGTTCACTTGAAATTAGGAAATAAAAAGTTTTACTTACTTTTGAATATCAATACTTAAGTGTTACTGAACAATAATCCAAAATGAAAAGCCAGTCAAGGATCACCTTTAGAATGTTGAACTTTGAAATATGAGGTCAAAGGTTCAAATCTCATAGGCATACAGCTTTTTTTTCCTGCTCTTCTATTGAGACAGTTAAATCTGGGGACCAATGTCACTACCAAATGGCCAAAATTACTGAGAATGGGCCTAAACTTGATGCCCTGGCCTTCAATGGCATTTGTTGATGTTTCCATAAGTGGAAGTTCCTCAAATTGGAAGTTAAACAACAAGTTCTCAGCACAGAATAATAACTGTAATGTCTCTCCTCATATTACAGCTCCATGGTTGGTTGGTCGGCTGTATCGTTGTTTAACGTCCCATTCTAGAATCTTTCACTTATATG
>JACSZP010018213.1:0-12931 GCA_016161895.1 Pinna nobilis | reverse complement strand
GGACCCTCCAATTTGAAGTCCAACACGCTAACCACTAGACCAAGGCAGCCCCACAGCTCCATGGTAGTAGTAAAATTGTGATGCCACCATATGGTAGCTCGTTGGTTAGCATGTTCTCCATGATTGTGAGGTCATGGGTTCAAATCCGACCCATGATGCAGTTTGCTTACCTTGTCCAAACGAAAGAGACAGTAAAAATATAGGTCGAGTATCACATTAGGTGTCTGAACATTAAAGAACCCTCACTGCTCATTTGCCATAATTGCCAAGCATAGGCCAATTCTTTAACACTTCATTGGCATTGCCATTTTTGGTGATATCTCCATATAAGTGAGAGACTCTTGAGTGGGACGTCAAACAACAATACAACCAACCAACCAACCAAGTAAAATTGTAATCCAACAACACAGAGGCAGTCATGCATAGCGAAAAAAAAAACTAGTAAGTTTAAGGTCATGGAAATACGAATTCTGAATTAGATGCCATTAAAGCACACAGTAATTTACAAAGAGATTTAAATACCATGTAAAATACATCCTAACTCTTGTTTGGGCCTGTGTTGACAGTTTCATCTCTGTGTATTTAATTTTGCAATAATGTCATGTAACCTTATATATTAAGAAGTTAAACAGATAAAGTGATACACATTTTAATTTACTTGACTATATTCTAATCCATGACAAGCATCTGAATTGCATGCTTGGGTTTATTTTTTTGGATATGTTTATTTCTGTCTTTGAAAAGTTTTTAATTATAGGTACTTGTTTTCAGGTCACCTATCATTTACTGAAATTCATATAGGGTGGCAACAAGTATGAGAAAAAAAACATGTATCACTTGCCATTTGAAGGATATGACCAAGATTTGTGTTCTACAAAAGTGTGCCAAATGACAAGGTCAAGGCCACAAGGTCAAAAGTGTTCAGACCAAATGGATGGACTTTTTAAAAGGAATGGACAATGTGCAGTATGGATTCCTGTTACTTAACCATTCCAAAGATATAACAAAAAATCAATAATTTTATAAACAAGGTCAAACATTAAATTCAAGGTCACAAGGTTCAAGCTGATTAGTTTTTCATAAGAATTAGAAATATCAGACATTAAGAGCTTTTCATTCTTACCATTCCAAAAGTAGGACAAAATTCAATTTTTTTTAAAACAAGGTCAAATATTAAGTTCAAGGTCACAAGGTCCAAATTTATTACCTTGTCATAAGAATTAAAGATATTAAACATGAATTACTGTTTTTTCTTACCATTCAAAGGATATGGCCACAGCAGTAGTGCTTTGTGGACAAACGAATGAATCTTGAATTACAGGGGTATAAAAAGAAGTTTCAAAATAAATAATAAAAGTGGGAAAAGATAGGTTTGCTGTGGGGTCATTGAGATTCTTAATATCAGTGTTAGATTTCATTACTCTCTCCATGCAATGTTTTTATGAGAAAACACTAAATTTCTGCTCATCAGCAACTCCATGATAAATTAGTCATTGGCAATTTTACATAAAGTTTATCTTCACACAAGATTTTTTATGGAAATATTTTGGATAAATTTCTCCGACTTCAAAGAAAATTTGCACAAGTAGAATCTGTTAGTATAATAAATAATATTAAATACTGCTATTTGTTACAGACCAATATCTTATTAGAGATAAGATAAATTTCAAAGATGCTTACAGGAAAATTTGATTTGATGTAGATAAATATTTCTAAACAAAAAGTAATTGCCTTAATTAGCACCTGTTACTGAATATACAATATCAATAAAAATTTCATTTTTACGTGCATAGAAATTTTTTGTCAAATGATGGTTTTTAAAATTGAAATTAAATGTACTGGATAGTTCTCATGGCAGAGTTATGCCCCTTGTTGTCAAACAGAATGTAATATATATATAACCCATTCACCCCAAAGACACATTTGGATTTGTCAAAATAATTGATTAAAGGAAGAGTCCATTACTTTTTTAGGGGTCAGTGAGTTAAGTATGGAAATACTTAGTTATTATTGATTTTGTTTAATTTCTTGGTATTTTACTTTCAATATTATTTCAGTTGTATTGGTAGCATATATCCAATTCAACATGGGCTAAACAGTGGTGACCTAGTTGTTGGCATATTCACCTACTGACTTTGAGGTCCTGGGTTTGAATCCACACCATGCTGTGGTGGACTGTCCCTGTCCTTTGGGGATAGTGAAAAATGAGGTTATGTGTCACAGTACATGTAGGTGTCAGCACATTAAAGAACCCTCCCTGCTCTATGCCATACATGTAAGTGCCATACATGTAAGTGCCATACAAAAGTCAAATTTGTCACCCTTCACAGGCACATGGTGACATCTCTATATAAGTGAAAGATTCTTGAGTGGGATGTTAAACAACAATACAACCAAAAACATGATCGTATGGATTACTAAGAGTTTTCCTGGATTATTATATGGAGCAATGGTCAGTGTGCTCCAAAGGTCAGTTCTAAGCTTGCTATATGTATATCTTCTCCATCTCCGATTCTTAACCTGTCTACAAAGTCTTTGATGTTCTGACTAATCAGATTTCATCTCGCTGCATGTTTAGAAAACTTCACTCCAAACAGGAAGTGAAAACAAAACACTATTAAAAGAATTAGATGTATGCCTTTATATTGGAACTGATCTTTATTTATTATTTTCACAGTAAATTTCCTTGAAGTTTAAAATTCTTTGATTTAGATTTCAATATTTTTTCATCATAAAACTTTAATGGAAATTTTTTTTCCTCTGCATATATAGTCTCAATTCATTTAATTCCACCTGGTAATATACTATTGGGCTATCAATTTATGAAAATATACTCAATTATAAACTTAATGGAGTATTTCAATAAATTCTCAGATAGAGGGACCAAAGTTGTTTTTTTTCGGTGAGGTTCAAATACTGCTTTTGTCATGGGAAACTTATCTGCACCGAGTGGTGAGATTACGTTTCGTTTCAGTTTTTTGTTGTTCAGTTTACTTCCTACAGAAGAACATGTTAAGGTCAAGTATGGCTATTTTAAAGTCTACAGCAAAGTAGAGTAATTCAAACAAGAAGATTACCTTTTTATGTGTGTGTTTCAAGTATTGGAACCTTGGTTTCCGACAATATTTGTTTTTTCTGGATATGCATTTATCTCTTTACTTATGTAGTCTTCTACAGCGAGACACAGTTCACAAACCATGCAGAAATTAAAAATGCTGAATTTATTATGATGTCTTGTGATATTATGTTAAAAATCACCAAAAGTTCAAATAGTAGGTCAAACGGATGAGATAGTGGGAAAACGATACGATGAACATCCAAGCGGCGCGATAGTATGAATAACTTCATGGGATGTCCCCCGGGGCCAAATGTACTTATTTTTAATCATTGCTCAAAACACATAAATTGTGAAATGATGAATTTTTTAGCCTGGGAAAATTTGAAGCTGAAATTATGATCATCATAAACATTGATGTATGGCTTTTCCACTACAATTGTTACCAGACAGGGAGGGATTTACTCATACCATTTTTAGTGCAAAAATGTACTGGTACTAGTCCCAGCACTACATGTACCTTTCCCTTGCGGAAAAAAGGTAACACTTCACTCTCTGTTATAAAAAAATTCTCTATTTTAACAGATTCAAAGCACATTTTTAATTTTCTTTAATTAAATAATCTGTTAAATATTTCATATTTTGTCTAATTTTTTTTTCTGGTCCTAGAAAGGATACCAGAAGCTCTGAAATAGTAGTATTTTTTTTCTCTAATTTTCTGTAATATTCTCCCCGGTTTCTTAGTATGTTAGCATCATAGGCACTCATCTTGGCCTTAAATTCAGATCTTATTTTCCGCCTTTTCCATGAAAAAGGGTACAAGTATTATAATGAAAGTGTTGTATATGTACCGTGCTATGGAGTCGATTCCCTGCCAATAATACAAGGTTAATAGTCCACAGTAGTACATGTATATCATTATCTGTGTCTGTAGGATCGGTATGTCAAAAATTGACGGAATTGACAAGTACACGGCAGTACATAAGTATTATAGTATTTATGTGTGCAGTAGTCGCAGAAGTACGAAGCGAAATAAAAAGAAAAAGTGCTAATCCTGTGATCATTTGTTACTCATATGCCTTGCTGCATATTTTGTATTGGGGGTCAGCCAAATTATATATGGAGCCCTGCAGTTATCCCCCCATAACTGGGATTGTTTTCCCGATTTTTATAGAGATGTTTTATTATAGTGATATTCAGCTCAGTGGGTGTCGACCGATATTGTCTTAACAGGTTAGATCGTTTTGCAAGTTAAAGTCATTTTTGTCAGAAAAACATCGCGAGTAGCGGATTCGGTACACCCTAATGACCATGCATGCTCAGTCAAAGATTGTGATGTTGATAAGAACTTGAACGCTTTAAGATCCATCCTTGATTTTTAATTTGTGATGAATCAAAGATCAGATAGGATTCTAAATATTTCATTGTAATGATAGGAGTGTTATACCTAATGGAAATATGTACAAAGCCTATCTGCGGAGAGTATTATCCCATTAAAGATATTTAAGAAGATTAAGGGGTGAAGTGAGTTACCGGAATTTTTGTCATTTCACGAACTATGATAACTACAGACATTGTCGCGTAATCAATGATACATTCCATCTAAAAAAAAAAAATTTTTTAAAAACCACAGATTCGATCATTGTTTGTGTTTTCATCTTATGCCATTATTGTGGCTGTTTTCTTGTTTATTTTTTATTAGAGCTAATTCAGTGTGAAATTTTACGAGAGATTAAAACAGGTCATCCTCGGTAATGGTCATCTATATATACATTGTAGATCTTTTTTTGAAAATAATGGGTGAAACTTCCGACATATTTTTTCTTTTTTTCGTTCTGAGATAATTTCTTAAAGATAATTGGACTTTTACTCAGTTTTCTTCAAAGTGAAAATTATTGGCCAAGTGGCTACAAAGAAGAAAAAGAAAAACTTGAGTGTGGTTTGATGGATGACAACGCCCTCTATGAACACTGTGAGGTGATAGATGTCTTTGTAATGTGGCTGTGATATAAGGCCTTTGATAACGATAACGGGCCATCATTCATCATGCAGTAGCTTATATAGATGTATACAGAATCTCTCCCTAGTCAGTATCATTTGTACTATTATCTACCGAATTGTAATCTAAGTCATAAAAAAAATGTCTGCATCCCAAAAAGTGTGCTCATAATTCCTTGAATTAGCCTAAAATATGCCATCACCTAGATACCAGCTGACTGTGGTGATAGTGCACTTGATGTCTGAATGTGGGGTGCTCAACAGTACATCGGAGGAATTCAAAGGCCTTAACAAAGTCATGTGGTGTTGTGTGGGATACAAGGCCAGGACTAAGGCATGCCTAGTGTTGTCTGGGATATCCTGATAGCAGAGTGTTTGACAGTAGATAGGCGGAATCGAGGCCTCTGTCAAGGTATGCCTGTTGTTGTCTGGGAGACTAGGCCTGGACTAATAAGGCATTTCTGGTATTTTGTGGCATACAATCCTTACCTAAAGGCATGCTTGCCTTTGTCTGGGATACAATGCCTTAGCTTAGGCATGTCTGGTGTTATCTGGGAGACAAGGCCTGGACTAAGTCATGCCTGATGTTTTGTGGCATACAAGCCTTACCTAAGTCATGCCTGGTGTTTTGTGGCTAACAAGGCCTTACCTATGGCATGCTTGCTGTTGTCTAGGATTCAAGGCCTCAACTAAGGCATGCCTGATGTTGTGTGGGATACAAAGCCTCAATTAAGGCATGCCTGTGTTATCATAGATGCAAGGCCTGACCTAAGGCAAGCCTGGTGTTGTCTGGGATACAAGACTTAGATTAAGGCATGCCAGGTATTGTTTTGAATATGTTGATAGTAGTTTGATTTATATAGTAGGTTGTTCAATTTCAAGCATGTAGGCCTCATCATTATTGTGTGTATCTCTTTTTTTTCTTCCACCCCTTTCGCCAATTCTCAAAGGGAGATAACTCTATGCACTTTATTTTCTGTCCTAATTGTGTACAGATAAATAATTTCTTTTCTAATGTCTCAGCAAGGCGTGCTATAAATTTGAAATTCGAAGTCTGTGAAGTTATGCAAGAGTAAAACTGAATGATTTATAGATTTAATTTTACATTCCCGGTTTGATATTGAAAAGAAAAAGCGAAATTGATGCTACTTTTCCAAGCTCTGTTATGTTGCACACCTGTGGCAGCCAAAGTCTAGCTGCTAAATATTTCTTTACTTTAATTATAGAATTCATTTCTTCATTTTATCAGGGGAAAAAATGAGGAAAAAGGTCGATAAAAAAGAGAGTGAGAGATTGTTAGTCTGCCATGTGGTTTAGAAGTGAATGTGGGAAAAGTTGAAATTCTATTGAACAGGGGAGAAAGTTTGATGAGAAAGTCCCACTACTGGTTGTTAATGAGGAAATAATTACCTTGCAGTAATGTAGTATAGGTTAAAAATCAGATCTGGCTACCTTCTTGCCTTTGTAAGTGATTTGTTTGAATGGATTCTGTTTCTATATATACACTTGTAATAACTCGGTGAGAGCAGATTTGTCTAACTCCATTATCAGCAGTATGTTTTACACATAATCATATTTAGCATTTATGTATTTGTACAGAGTTCAAAATGGAACCAGGTAATTTGAATGTAATCTTTCTCTTTCTCTGACTGACTCCTTCTGTCTGGCTACTTGTCTATTTGTCTGTCTATATGTCTGTCTGCCTATACATGTATGTCTGTCTATGTACACTGTATGTCTAAATGTGTGTCTGTCTAAATCTCTGCCTTTCTGCATACCTCCATCTATTTATCTCTCTAGCTGTCTGTCTTTCTCTGTCTGTCTCTCTCTGTGTGTCTCTCTCTCTATCTCTCTGTCTCTGTCTGTCTGTCTATGTCTTTCTCTCTGTCTCTCTATCTCTGTCTGCCTGTCTATGTCTTTCTCTCTGTCTCTGTCTCTCTCTGTCTCTGTCCGTCTGTTTCTGTCTGTCTCCCTCTATCTCTGTCTGTCTGTCTGTCTGTCTGTCTGTCTCTCTCTCTCTCTCTCTCTCTCTCTCTCTCTCTCTCTCTGCAAATAACCTACTACACTGCTATGCATTCTATTTGATTTTGAAATAAAAGGCATATAATTTCACAAAATATAATATATGTCTTGGAAAATTTTAGAAATTGACATGTACATGCAACAAATCATGAAATTCTTTTAATAAAAAATAACGATTTCAACTTAAATTCAATGAAAAAAAAATTGAGATGAAATATACATTAATGAACATGAATTCAAAAAGCTCTGTGTTGGTCATGGGATTTGATTCACTGAAGTTTTAAAAATTTCAAATTCTGCCTAAAAAAAATCCTCATGTCTTGCACTGTCACATGAGGCTAAGTAACTGTGTTGATGGGAATATTTTTCATTTTCTGCTTTAGAATGTCATGCCCGGTAAGCTTCGCGTTCTGTTTGAACTCGGACAGACAAGTGAACCCTGGGATTAACAGGGATCAAGGCGGAGAAATTCTTCGCTGAACAAATATTTTGACTTCGAAATGAGTCAAGTTAGTAAGCACGGTTTAATCACCATTTAATCATCTTTGGTCTATATCGTACTTCAATGTAAATAAGAAGATAGACAATAGCTTCCTCTGTTTATTAATATTTGTGGTTTGGTTAATAACAGGCTTATCCCTACCTCTGTGTATTGTCAAAAATACACAAACATTGGAAATATTTGTTCAAAACTATTTCTGAAATGAAAAAGGATCTAACAACTTTATCATATTCAACATTATTGTGACCATTTTCATGAACAAATTGTACAATTAAAATTATTTATGACTTGAAATATTTTTAGTACTGTCATTTGTTTAACGAAATAAGCTATAATTTACTTTATGGCAGATCATAAATAAAATTATTTTTTTCATATTTTCCAAAAAGTGGTCTCTTAAGATATGTGATCTCACGATAGTTGTAATACATGACAGTGATATCACATGACAGTTGTCATTCATGACAGTGATCTCTCATGATAGCCAACTGTCAAGACAGTGGGTCTCTCGTGATAGTGGTCTCATGAAAATGGTGTCTCATGACATTGGTTTCTTGCGAAGATTTCAGGGGCCTCCATGGCTGAGTGGTTAGCATGCTCCACTTTGAATCGAAGGGTCTGGGGTTCGAATCCGTGCAGCGCCACTCCGCGGTTGGCCATCCCTGTCTTTCAGATGAGACAGTAAAAACCAAGGTCCCGTGTCACAGTTGGTGTTGACACGTTAAAGAACCCTCCCTGCTCTACGGCCAGCAGTGTCGAGCATGGGCAAAATCTGTCGCCCTTCATCGCCCACGGTGGCATCTCCATATGAGTGAAATATTCTTGAGTGGGACGTTAAACAACAATACCATACCATACCATACTTATGACATATACCCTCATGACAGGGGGCACTCATGAAAATGGTGTCTCATGACATTGCTCTCTCTATGGGGCCTCTGGGCCGAGTGATTAGTGTGTTCGACTTCAAGCTGAGGGGTTCGGGGTTCGATTCCCGCAGCGCCACTCCGCGGTTGGCCGTCCCTGTCTTTCGGTTGAGACAGTAAAAACCGAGGTCCCGTGTCACAGTAGGTGTTGGCATATTGAAGAACCCTCCCTGCTCTACGGCCAGCAGTGCCGAGCACAGGCAAAATTCGCCGCCCTTCACCGGGACACGGTGACGTCTCCATATGAGTGAAATATTCTTGAGTTGGACGATAAACAACAACGCAACAAAGCAAAATTGGTCTCTGATAACAGTTTTATCTCATGACAATATCTCATGACAGTAGTCTCTCAAGACAGTATAGTACATGTAGTCTCTTATGACAGTGGTCTCTCATGACAGGTGCCATGGAATTTAAAGGTCTTCCTCTCCAGAACACAGAATGACCTTGGCTAGTAGGAGACAGCCAATGGTAGCTGTTACACATGGTAGCTGCAGACTTGGAGACAGAGCTAGAACACGTACTGCAGCTGCAATTTATTTGCACCTGATGCACTGTCAAGATAATTGACTCCGGCCCTTTAATCCCTCCAGATGACTGTTTTCAACATGGAAGGCTGATTACAAATGCATTAGAAGTTGTAAATCAAAGACATAAATTCACAAAAGAGTTTGTGCCGGCTTCTGTACAACATAATCACAAACAGATACAAGGGGGATTTAACTCTTGGCTTTATGAATTTACACAGAGATTCAAACCAAACATAAACAATCAAGAAAATACAACTGTTCAGACAAACTGGCCCATATGGACTATCTCAGAAGTATTGTGGCTGTTGTAGTATGGCCCATATGGACTTTCTCAGAAGTATATTGTTTCTTGTACAGCTGAAGCAGACTGATAAGGAAAAGAGAAAACAAGATGTTCAGGGAGATGGTCATTATCAGGATCTAAAGTGGTAAATACTGTGCAAGTTAATTCTTCTGCTAATTTTCCCTCTCGCATTAGCCTGGGCATATACATGTATATACAAACATACATTTGCATTGCTTTATACTGGTGGCATTCACAGCAGTTGTGGCTGCAATAACGGTAAAACATATGTGAGTGGCACAAGAACCAAAACCAAAAAGTAAGGGAGGGGGCAAAATTAAAAATCAAAAGTGTCAGAGCCAAAACCAAACTTCTACAACAAAACGGTTTTAAGATATGTCTCGAGATTATGCATTTAACATGAAAAAACTTTTAGAATACTGCTAGTTTCAAAGATGAAAATGAAGGTTACAATTATGCCAATTCAGAGAACTTACTGGTTGAACATCATTGCCAAAACAAACAAAAAAATGAGAGGGGGATGGCTACCCTCCCCTTTGTTTCTACAATACAATAATGACTGTTTTGGTAAAGTGAATTTTTAGGCTGTATTTAATTATCTTTAAGTCTTATGATAGCATCTATTCTTTAATGTTTAAGAAGAAACCAGACTTACCATGTATTCAGGTGAAAAGCCACCAACCTACCACCAAGGACAGTCAAACAAGTCAAGACAACAAACACAAAATAAGAACAAGCAGACGACAGTTGAAAATCACTAACGTTTGTGAGGCAATCAATCCAGTGTTGGCAGATCTGCATTGGACTCTGCTTCCTGAACAATGGCTGCGTTATTCCGCACAGTGTAATGTGCAACACACAGCCATCTTTATTTCACTTTTGTGCATATTCTGTACAATATTTGCCAAAAATCAGTTTATTTTGATCACCACCAATATTTCACATGCTGTAACTTCTGGAACAGCTAGAGTGTCAGTGACCTAATTTACTAGCAGCATATATGTACATGCTGTATTTAATTATGATTAAAAAATATCTATTCAAGCTTGAGCTATTTGGGGGTACTCATTCCCTTGCCCCAACACACACAGCGGTGTATGGTATGGTATGGTATTGTTGTTTAATGTCCCACTCAAGAATATTTCACTCATATAGAGACGTCACTGTGTGCCGATGAAGGGCTTAAATTTTGCCTATGCTCGGCACTGCTGGTCGTAGAGCAGGGAGGGGTCTTTAATGTCTCATCCGAAAGACAGGGACGGCCAACCGCAGAGTGGCGCTAAGCAGTTCGAACTCGGATCTTTCACAGCTGCATAGTAAGCATGAAGAGCTATAAATCTGACATTGAGGGGTGAGGGCTCTTTAACCCCTTCGCCCCTAAAGACACATTTGGATTTACCTAAATAATTGATTTAGGGAATAATCTATTATATTTCAGGGAATAATGAGTTAATGTATTGTAACATGAGACTTCAGTTCTTCACTATCTCATCTGAAGGACGGGAAAGCCAGCCCCTTCCTCCATTCAGACTCAAAGTCACAGCCTCAAGACCTGAGGGCAAACAGGCTACCATAGTACTTGTATGTATTATCACCAACAGCATTATTTCAATCACAAACTTATATCATGACTTATCGAGCTGACTGAGGGTGTAGTACTTCTGACTTGTGCTGAGGACATTACCCTATGCAGTGGGCGATCTTAACATAGCACAGCACCTTGCTAATTTGACCTAAGTTTGTAGCGTTTCACTCAAACAACAGGAAAAGGAAGTAATGCTGCAGCTCAGACTCAAGACCCTGATTCTCCGATCTTGAGATGGACCATGCTCCCACACATCCCCACAGCCTCTGGATTCATTTCAAGAATTATGCAGGTCAGCTATTAAGGCCTGTATGTGCTCCATGCTAATACAATAACAGTACTCATGCTATTTTATTTCCTGAGTTTGCTGTGTTGAATTGGGTTAATTAGGTTATAGATAGTAACCCATAAACTACAAGTCGGTTCCTGTGCCAAATTTAGTACATTATTGAAATAAGAAACATACAGGATTTTTAGTTTTTAGTTGCACCAGTAAATACGATACAACTTATTCGAAGCCGTCTTATTCAACGCTACACGCTAATAGCATCGTTTATTTCAAAGGAAGGTATTTTTGTTATCGATTTATAGTTAACAATATTATTCTTATCGCCCTAGTATCCGACAAAATGAATTTTATTTTTCACTTTTAATGCATGGATAAGGATAAAAAGATAATAGCGTAATGGTTAATAGTTTCGCCTGATGTGTGCAGCATCTATAGTAGAAGAATAAAATTCTCATTTTTATTGCAGATATTTCATTTATTGGTTTTAATACTTTATCTTGGCGTATCCAATTTCCGTCACTTTCTCTTTCTGTTGTTACAGCAGATATGAAACCCAATCAACATTTTGGAGAAGCAGCAGGTACAAGACGAGTATTTAGATAGCTGGAAGGAGTTTTTGTATCTCAAGTGAAAAATCAAAATAATGTCTTACAAGAGATTGCTTTGATCACGAAGTGTTTAGTTTCAGATAGTTTTCTTGTTTCTGTATTGTATGGGTGAGTAGGCTTGCAGAAGTAGTACAGTAGAACCTGTCATGACAAAAATCTCTGCCGTAGCTGAGTGGTTAGTAGCTGAGTGGTTAACGTGTTCAACTTCGAATCGAAGGATCGGGGGCTAGAATCTGCGCAGCACCACACTGGGGTTTGCCGTCCCTGTCTTTTGGATGAAACAGTAAAAACCAAGGATCCGTGTCACAGTAGGTGTTGGCACGTTAAAGAACCCTCTCTGCTCTACGGCCATAATTGCCGAGCATAGGCAAAATTTGTTGCCCTTTACCGGCACAAGGTGAAGTCTCCATATGAGTGAAATATTCTTGAGTGGGACGTTAAACAACAAAACAACAACAACAACAGCCATAGGAATGTTGTCTTTTAAGATAGGTAGTCTCTAAAGACACGTACATTGTACGCATTCTTTTTGTGTTATTCCACATAAGAATTCTTTATTAATTGTCTTTTAAGACAGACGGTTTCTCAAGACGCTGGTCTCTCAGGACAGTGGCTTTTCCAAGAAATATATGAACAATCTAACACACGTGATGTGCCATCGTACAACTGATATACTGCAAAACTAGTGGCCCATGACTAATATAAACAACAGAGCCACATCATAACTGATCTGCCACAGCACAAATCAATTACAGTAGAGTTGGTCTATAATGAATTGGCTTAAAGCGAATTCAGTGCTATTATGAAGAGGAATAACAAAAGAATGACTATTTATCTATTTTATGTAGTAAATTGCGATGCTTAAAACGAAGGATGCCTATAATGAGGTCAAAAGTCAATCCCCTGTGACTTCGTTATAGACAAACTCCGCTGTAGATACATGTACTGCAAAACTAGTGGCCCATGACTTATTAAAACAACATAGCCACATCATAACTGATAGACCACAACACAAATTAGAAATAGCAAAACTAGTGGCCCATGACTTATTAAAACAACATAGCCACATCATAACTGATAGACCACAACACAAATTAGAAATAGCAAAACTA
>JACSZP010018211.1:0-13978 GCA_016161895.1 Pinna nobilis | reverse complement strand
TTTTTTTTAATCTGTGATTTTGTTATTGAAGCACTCCTGTAAATATTATTTCACTGATAAAGGGTTTCAAATATTGACCCTTTTTTGGCATGTAGAGTAGTTTAGCAGTCCAATGAGGAATTTCCAGGATGCCTAGTCAGCTCCTGTGACTATGGAGCCATGAGTTTTAATGACTTACCCTGGTAGTCACTTTAACTACCCCAAAGTTTTGCCTCTAATTATGCTTAAGACAGCTGCTCTGTATTTTTAGGTTTGAAAAACAAGGGAATCAAACTTAGGACCTCCCACAGAATAGGTGTGTAGAAGACCCATGTAACTGTAATTAAGCGTCTGCACATTAAAGAGTCCTCACTCCTCAACTGTCCCATGTGCCGAGCATAGGCTGAAATTCGAAGCCCTTAACTGGCATTCGGTGACGACTTTTATGAGTGAAAGATTCTTGAGTGTGACATTAAACAACATGAACAATAGGTGGTTGCTCTAATCACTAAGCCATTATGTAGCTTGTTTTTCTAATCGGTTGAAAATTTAGGCCTTTCGGGCCTCCATTTTGTTTTACAACGATTAACCTTCATTCATTCATTATATTTGTATGTTTGTCCGATTTCCCATTCATTGTTGAATACAAAACTTTTCACATTGAAGCTTCTACCTAGATCAGTGAACTTACATAACATTAAATGTCTCGTATTGATTCTATTTAACCTGTGTAAATGTGTGCCCACAAATACCTATAGAAACGGACAAAAGAGACCGCTGGGTAGGTGAGGTCTGTATTATGCATGTGGACTTGAGGTGATACTTCTGAACAAGGACTCTATCCAAGATTTAAATGGAGATTTATCTTGTTGATATTACTTAGTGTGAAATGTTGAAAGGGCCATATTTACTATTCTGTACAGTGCCACTTAAAAACTATTACATATACTGTTTACTCTCTACTTCAGAGATCAATTGGCACATGCTAGTATTGAAAACTTCCAGAATATGGGTGACAGTAAGTCTAGAGTGTACGATAAAATGAAAAACTTAGGATCCTCCTAATAATCTACATGTAATTGGCCTGTTATGTCATATCAAAGGGACACGTTTCTAAAATTCTTAAGAATATGTACGTAAGACTCTGCCTTACGGATTAAAGAAGAATTTGCATATCTATACATGTAGGTTTTGACACTTTGATTTGCAAATAGAAATCCCAAGGTGCATGTGCAGATAACTGTTAGGTATGCCAAATAATGAAATACTTATTATTATCTAGTTTGCAGAAAAATCAGTAGAACTTCATAGAGTCCAAATACATGTATGAAGGTTTGCTTTCTTTCTAGCATTAAACAGATACAGATTCTATCAAGCATTAAACAACAAGATTCTATCAGCATTAAGAAATAACAACAATAGATTCTGTTAAGCATAAAACAACAGCATATTCTACCTATATGTAGTATTAAATAACAACAACAGATTCTATCCAGCATTAAACAACAATAAGTATATTCTATCTAGCATTAAAGAACAACATTTTCTGTCTCAGCTTTAATAACAACAATGTCAACATATTCTGCTTATGATTGAACAACAACAACAACAGCATATTCCATCTGCATTAAACAACAGATTCTGTGTAGCATTAAACAACAACTACTACAAAAACAGATTCTGTCCAGCATTAAACAACAAGATTCAGTAAGCATTAAATAACAACAACAGATTCTGTCCAGAATTAAACAACAAGACTGTAAGCATTAAACAACAACAGCACACCTCCACATTTTGTCAAGCATTAAAGTAGCAATAGCAAATTCTGTCTGGGCAACAACAACAGAGTGTCTAGCAATTCTAACAAGAAAAGATTCTGTAGAGCATTAAACAGCAAGATTAAACAACAACAAATTCTGTCTAGTATTAAACAACAAGATTCTATTAATAAACATTTAATAACAACAAATTCTGTCAAGCATTAAACAACAATAAAATCTGTCTAGTATTTAAAAACAACTGATTTTGACTAACATTAAATGACATAAACAACAATTGATTCTGTCTAGTAGTATTAAACAACAACAACAGGTTCAGATGAATTCTACTACAAAATTTGACATGTCTCTATTCCTCAGTACTGTTAAATTGTCACGCTTATAATGATATTTTTAGAAAGAGTACACTTAATTAGCACTGGAACTGTTATCATTGATTATCTGATTGCTGAATTCTGTACATGCAAATACTACAGCGTTACAATCCTTCCGATTCTTTAACACAAGCCTGATTTTTGATTTCCAAGTAACATTTTTAATCAAATCTTCTTGATGAAATACAGCAGGTATCTAAGATTTTCATTTAATTTGTTTTTATTTATCAAATTTATTAAATTCTATATCATTTACAAACAGGTGGTTCTGACTCTAATGACTGTGCAACGATTTACAAAAGTTTGTAAGTCAAAAATAAAATATCAAAGATTTATTATAAATGTTGTTTCTATTGAAGGTAAACTGTCAAATAACTCTTGAAAAATAAGAAACTTACCCCCAGGTGGGGAAGGAATGTGTTTTAAATATAAATGGAAGTTAAAGTGGACCCGTAATACCATACATAAATTATATTCAAATTCATTGGTAACCATTCACAGTGTTATAATACAGGCCATGTGTGCTTTTAATGACACGTTATTCCCATTAGAATTTTATCTTCACAAATTTCTAATATTTCAATTTAGGTAAAACCAACTTCAATAGGTGTTTAACATTCTCCAGTCAATACAGACTAATGTTTGACAGTTATATATTTTCTATGACAGTAGTAGCTATACAATATATACCTGTAAATCATAAAGTGCTAGGTGGCGTAGAATATATGCTGGTTGGCCGCTTTAATTTGAATCTGTGTTAAGCATCTTATTGAACACATCCGCCCCTTAGGACTTACCCATTTGTTACCTATATATTAGACTTTCACACCTGGTTACCTAGTTGTACAGGTAAGATTTATGTGTGTACAAATTTGTTTTTTAACCTGTGAGGACTTGTGCAGCCTCCGCTTTGCTAACATTTGGTTTGCAAATTACGTACTATTATGTTGATGTCTTTTTCATTCTGTTTAAAAGTCACCTGGCACTACATTGATTTTCTAATGTGAAATACAAATGATGTCAATTTAGATTACAAATTGAAGGTAAAAATTTCTATTGTGATATTCCAGAGAAAAATCACTCTGGATTCTTTGAGGGGCGTGACAATTTGAGGGTTCTGTACAGATTTTCCACACTTCACAGTTTAACACATGACTTTTGTAATTGAATATTGAAAGTTGAGATTTGAATGATAAACCCATTTCCCTACTCTCTACCTGTAGGGGCTTGTCTTATATTCTCTGTCATTGATTTTCTTTGTGAAAGAATGTCAGTTTTCTAATGTAAGGTTTAGGTTTTAAAGGTCTTGTGGATCTTTTTTGTATAAGCTGTGATCCGCTCTCAAATCGTTTTAATTCGTTGAGGCATTTGCACATTTTATATATATACATATTTTATAACAATACGGAGTTGACTTTGTAAATGTTGTGATAGCTCCCCGTGTCATCATGTGAAGGATTATGGGAACACAAGTCTGGCCATAGTTTTTGCTTTTTGTGCCTTGCTGATATTTTACAAGATCATTTACTAATCCATTGATCTCGCTGCAGTATAGTTTTCATTTCTCGCTGATCTCAAATCACAGAGGGACTACTATTTGCCCGAGATCACCTTACATTGAGTACCATGTTGAATTAAGGTTTCCATTTCTCGTTAATCTACATAGAGGGTCTTGTATTTGACCGAGATCAACTTACATTGAATATCATGTTGAATTAAGGTTTTCATTTCTTTTTGATCTACATAGAGGAACTACTATTCACCCTTGATCACCTTACATTGAGCATTATGTTAAATATAGGTTTCACTTCTCGCTGGTCTACATAGATGGACTATTATTCAACTAAGATAGACCTTGTATTGAGTATTATGTTGAATAAAGATTTTTCACTTCTTGCTGGGCTATGTAGAGGGACTACTACTTGACCGAGATCACCTTTAACATTGAGTATTACAGTGAAACTTATTTATAACGACCTCCCAAGGAACACAAGACCGGCCTTTATAGGGAGGTTGTCAGTATATAGAGGTTGATTTGTACATAAATTGTATTATTAGGGATAGCAAAAGACAGTCTTTGTGACCAGGTGGTCTTTATATACAGGTGGTTGCTGAAGCAGGTTTTACTGCACATTGTACATTGAATAAAGGTTTTCACTTTCCCCTCAGGTTTTTCCAGATCAAGCAATTACTGTTTATTTGAGCCTTTCAAGCAAGGAAAATGTGAAGATTAGACTCAGATTTGAGTACAATCTTCTCGCTTTCTGTGCTGCTGTTCTACCAGCTGAGAGACCAATATGCCTATAGTCCTGATACTTTCTTCCTCCCTTTTTTTTCCGTAGTTCTCCAACCCTGAAATCTCACATAAGACTTACTAACATATTTTGTTGATCTGCACCAATAAACCTGTAATAGGTGAGGGAAAAGTAATGACCAGATGGGGATTTGATAACAGGCCTCTTGTTAACCGTGCTGTATCAATGTATAACTCCATCAAAATAGTCATGATTCCAATCCTACATGTATGTGCATTATAGACATTGACTCTGTACCAAAATTTCAATCAAATTTCATTGGCCCAGTTGTTTGTGTAAGACTTAGTTACTGAAACCATGTACATCAACATCCACACATACATGTACATGAACATCAATATCCATACGATACTTCCAGTTAGGAAGTAAAGAAATTGGCACTTTTTAATGTATGCGTGTCAAGCTTAGAACAACCCACAACCCCCTGAATTGAAATTTTGAACCCCTGATATACAACAAAAAACAATTTTGCCGAAGAGGTATCAGTTCACTGAAATGTCTTACATTAAGATCTGCATTATACATGTACATGTACCACCAAGTTGATACAGTCGAACCTGGCTATTAAGACCACCCAAAGACTGGCTGAACTTGGTCTGATTAGTGAGTAGGTCTCTCAAGTGTAGTTGACTTAGCCTAGATTTCTGAACAGACTGCTTTTTTGGTCTGTATTGTAAGTTGGTCTTCTAAGTGAGGTAGTCTTTAGGCAAGGTTCCAAGTGCTATAGTTACATTAGTCTGAACTTTACTCTTAACAACCATGACATATATTTTTAAGATGCAGAAACTCATGATGTATTTTATCCATTTCAGCTTGAGAGTGTACCAGTAAAGGACAAGGAGGGCGGAGACATGCAGGGCTACTACGATGCCCCGTCTGTTCTCAGCCCGAGGTCGTCACTACGAGGTGGCGTCCATGATTCCATGGTGATGTCTTCTGGTGTTTTCCCAGACACGGACAGTGGCTTCAGGTACATACATATTCACATTCAATGTTTGTTCCTCTATGTATCTGCAGACGATGGGATACGGTATCCTTGGAGGGTCTTCTTCCTAGAGCATGGCTGATCCATTTTCCTATGGCATGACTTGCTCCCTTTCTAATGACATGCCATGATCGTCTTCCTATAGCATGGCCGGTTTATTTTCCAATAGCATGAATTGTTTCCTTTATAATGATGTGGCGGGGTCTTTTTCCTATGAAAAGGCTGTTCCATTTACCTATGACATGATTTGCTCCTTCTCTAATGACATGACAGGTTCTTCTGCCTGTGGCATGGCCAGTTCATTTCATTTAGCATGACTGCTGGTTCCCTTTTCTATGGCATGGCTGGTAAAATATTCAATGGCAAGACTGGTTCCCTTTCCTATGACATGACTGGTTCCCTTCCCTATGGTATTGACAGGTTTCCTGTCCTATGATGTGACTTCGAGTCAGTCGAGTGTTGAGACTTTTGCAAGAAAGCCTCTATTGAATACAAGATTGCTTCAAGTATCTATCATTTATATGATATAAAATATTCTTTAAAAATGAAGGAAGTTTTTGCCCCCATTTTTTTTGCCCCTTTTGCCCTCCTTGTCAGTGGATAAATTCAAAACTCAGCGAATTCAAAATGATAAATTGATTAGATAGAATAATTTTTAGACTGTGCGAATTTAAAACAGAGCGAATCTGTTAATTAACATGTGCATTAGGGCGAAAATAACACGGGGCAAAAATAATCCTGTATACAGTATCAAATTTGTCTTGATGTTGACCCTGTACATATACATTTGCACATGTATTAGGCTGCACTGTTTGTGAGTTGCCATTGAGCTTTACACAGTTTTTTTGTTTTGTTTATTACATATGTGCCTATCTCTTACCCTCTCTTAGGTTAAATAAGCTCTCTTCATAGAACATGTCATTGACACAGGTTGTGAAAAAAGACAAAAACAATTAGTTCATTACATGGACGTATTGTAAACAACTGCAATTAAAAAACTAAACGTATGGATCATTTAATATTTCTATCAAAGTTCTTTGTTGGAATTTTAAATATCTGCCCTCCAATTCTTCTGCCGATTTGAAATGAAATTTGACCTATTTATATTTTTGTATACTTATATCTTTATCTATCAAACATCCAAAACGATTGTTATCCAGATTTTTAATCTATTCTCGTATCCGTCAACGGAATAAAATGGCCACTAAAACATTTTGGAATCGAGGTGATCCGTTTTATCAAAAACATGTAAGATGGAGGTCAGTATTGTATACTTATTTCAAAACTATGAATATTTGTAAGAAGAGAAATATCTATTATGCAACTGTAAGATACAATTTAATGCATCATGTCATAGCATTATATGATCATATCCAGTTTAATGTTATGTCCCTATAATGTAGGTTGTTTCTGATCTGTCTTGGTGATTAGGTCACTTGAGCTAAAGGCCCATGGTGACCAATTACGACCATGTTTTAATGTCTGTCATCTTCCATCATACATCATCTGTTTTTACTTTTCAAACTTTATTGTTGACCTCTTCTCAAGGTCAAGTGTACCCCAAATCTTTCAATATTTTGTAAGGCATACAGTATGCATTTAAAAGTTGTGACTGTAGGGATAAATGTGGATCGTTTTTTGCTCAGAATAATTATCATTAGATCATTAATCAAAGGTCATTAGCAATTAAAAGTACCAAGATTGCCAATATACTAAAAACAGTAAACTTTTTGTATAAGGTTAGGCATATATGCATCCATTGTGTGGAGGCTGCCAGGGCTCAGTGGTTTGGGTGTTTATACATGTACTCTTAATGTGAGGTCAGAGGTTGAAATGCATGTCATACTGTTGTTGGCTATCCTTGCCCCTCAGATGAGACAGTAAAAATTAGTTCCCGTGTCATAGTAGGTGTCTGCACAAATAATAAAGAACCCTCAACATTCAATGGCATTAAATGCCAAGCATAAATTGCCCTTCACCAGCATATGGTGACGTTTCCATATGAGTGAAAGGTTCTTGAGAGGGACATTAAATAACAAAACAACCAATATCTAGTTTGCAAATCTCTTTAATAATAGCGTGATGTACTTGTAGGCCAAATGCTACTGTATTCCTGATGTAACCTACATGTATGAAGTGGAGGCTTTTAACTAAAATTCTTGGTCCTCTCATGTGGATCATTTACTTTCTTGTTTATATTTTAGTCTCAAATTTGTTTATTTTGTGATAGGGGATGTCAAGCATTGAAAAGAACAACTTATTTTTCAGATGCTTTTTTACAAGTTTTGCATAAACTTAAACACACGATCTCTTTCTTTCCCTCTTTCCTGCATTTTTAGCCTTAGAGATAAAATTCTTGAAGCATTTGGTTGTATCTCAATAGCTTTTTTCTCCTACAGTTCCAGCTTTAAAGGGAAAAATTTACAGCATTCAGATGACTTCATGGCATCACCTCGTTCACAGCAGGCCTCTCCTGGGGCATTGGTCAAGGCCCGATCCATGAACAGACTGAACAGTCCATTTGTATCACAAGAGATGACCCCATATACTCTTGGACCGTATCATTTGGACAGATCCCTCAGGAACCTTAAGGGGAACCTAGAGGACAGTGAGAACAGAAGATGTGTTCTGATGCATAAGCTCAAGGAGGCACAAGATACACTAGAAGTAAGATTTAGTATCTATGTAAATTCAAATGTCTGTTTAAAATTTTATCAGTTGCAGTTAAATAATGTAACAGAAATGAATAAATGTAATTTCTTCTCTTGTGATAGTACATTACAAGGCTCGAAATTAGCACTGGTCTGCTGGCCCGTGGCCAGTAGATAATCCATTGGGCCAGTAAAATTCTCATCTGAACTGGCCCGTTGTCCAGTAGAAATTCAGAAAAGAAAAGACTACTCTGTATACTTAACTTATGCGTATATGAATAATCAAAATAATATATTCCATTTTTTTTATCATAAATGAAAGTATCCTGTCATTCACACTGTATCTTTTTTATGTGGGCCCGGTAGATTTTTGGTGGGACCACCAAGTCTAAACTATTGGCCTTGTAGGCCACCTAGGATAAAGGGTTAATTTCGAGCCCTGCTATAGATTTTAGTAACAGGTCTTTTGTAAGGAAGAAATGTCCCAGATTTAGAATATCTTGTTTTGCATGGATACTTATACCCATTGTAGCTTTACCTATGATTGGATCATCAGTTAACCCTTTCAACCCCAAGCTTCAGAATGGTATGCTGTTTTCTATTGTCTGGATCAGTCTATTTCAGTCTGTGGTGTTGAAAGGTTAAGTATGTACATACATTGTATGCATGAAGTTTTTTCTTTGAGTAAACCTTAAAAATGAGGACCGTAGAATTGTTATAAAATATTCTATGGTCTGTTTTATTTTTTTTTTTCAAAAACATGTGTATTTGTTTGTTTGTCTAACTCTTCAAAAGAAACTTTCCTATTTTGTTTGTCTAACACTTCATAAAACTTTTCTATGTATGAAATATAACATGAACTCTAATATTTCAGCTTCAGAGTGACCGACTGGCAAAAATAGAAAATGCTGCAAAAGGAAACTCCATACTAGTAGAAGATTTGAAATTGAAAGAACGGGTAAACTTTACATGTACCTTACATAATACAATATGTTAACTTTTACAATGAATTTTTATCTATGAATACACTCCTTCACGTTGATTTCTATTTTGTGATGTATCTATATGAGTGAAATATAATTACTGGGACAATAAGCAACTGCAAAGCTAATTCAAGTCAGCTTGATTAGATTTGACGATGTTAATAACATGAAGCATGGCTATTTAAAGCCTTCGCCATACCCTAGCCAAGCTGATTGTGTCTCCATGGTAGGGTATTTACATGAGGAGCAAATGATCCAGAGAAGAGCCTAAGGTTGTGGAAAAGTTAATTTTCCCCAAAAGATAGACTTAGCCTTCATTATTCCCTGCCTGGGAAAGCAATCAAAACAAAATCTAAGCACAAAGCAAAATTTGTGTAACCTACATCAGCTTGAAAAATGATATGTCATGAAACTAAAACAATATTGAGAGTGATGTTTTATACGATAATGAATAAACAACAGGTCAGTGCATCTGGTTGTATAGGAACTAACAAAGAAGGAATCACATTACATGAAGTTTTACATTTTGTATATTTCTGTATGAATTAATCATCTAGTTAGTTTTGTGTCCACTTATAATACAGTCCTTTTTGTGTTGTAGGACTACAGAAAACGAATAGATTCTCTCAAACTTACAGAACAGGAGAAAGATATATTGAAAATGGAGAACATTAAGTTACGGCAAGAGATGCAGGATAGGATAGACAAATTAGACTTTGCCTTGCGCTCATTACAAGCCCAACATCATGTCACAGAAAACGAAAATCAAAAGCGTATTTCCTTGTTGGAGCAAACGTCACATGCCATGTCATTATTAGAGACAGAGAACAACAGATTACAGCAGGTATATAAATCTAGTATCCTTTCACCCCTCTTACTGTATTATTACTTGACTCTCTATTTCAGTAGAGATAAAGTACTTTTGACCATTTATTCATTATAATACTGCAATACTGTAGAATCACATCAGAGAGCAACAGTTGACTGTAATACCAGTACGTGCATGACAGTAATGAGTTGTGCTCACACACTACCTATGTCTCGTGCCCCATACGAGCAGAATTCAGGGAGGATATTTCTGATTAGAATTCAGGAAGTCCCTTAATTAGAGTATAGGGTGATAAATAATTTGTTTCATTAGTTTTTGGGACAGTCAAATCATTGATAGCAGGGAAGGCCTAGAGAATTGTTACACTCGGCTTATGGACTAGGTCTTTCCTGCTAATGATTTGGCTGTTCTCTTAGTACCAATGAAACAACTGTTACAACAGGTGAAATAGGTCTTGTATTTACATCCCTATTACAGTCAAATATTGTGAGTAGCCCTGCACTCNNGTAAATATTATCAACTTACACCTTTCAAAATATAATTAAATTTTGTCTTCAATGTGATCCTTGCTGGCTTTTCTTGTCTTTTGGATGAGCCAGTGAAAACCAAGCTTCCCTGTCACAGTAGATGTCAGCAATGTAAAGATGTCTCACTATTTAATGGCTCCAATTGACTGGCCAATTAAGGACTAAAGTTTAAACCCTCAGTTGCATTCAGTGATTCCTGATAACTTCACCATAAGAGTGAAAGATTCTTGAGTTAGACAAGAAAAAGCAATATATCAACAACAACATCATTACTTACATGAATAATTTTAAATGGTTATATCATGCTTGCCAAGTCCCCCCGCGTAAATCGAGAGACTCCCTATATTTTATGTAAAATTTTGATAATTTTTAAAAAATACATGTCTCTTCTATGGAAAACTTCTGTTTTCCTATTAATTCATAGTAAAATTTAGAGTCTCCCCATAACATTGAAAAGAAAAGACCCAATAAAAATTGTTCAAGGTTGGCAGGTCTGTTTTATCTCTGAAGGTAACTCACAGAAGCCATTTCTTTTATCAATTTTCAGGATAATTCTACAATGAAACAGGAAATGGCTGTAGCCAAAGAAGCAATACACTTAGCCAGATCAAAGTTTGAGCCTATGGAAGATGAAAATAAGAACCTAAGAGTGGAAACACTGAGACTTAAAGAGGTAAGGACCCAGGTGTAAAGGATTCTGTGCTGAAAATTAGAAATAGATGTGCCTATTTGTTTTGTAGATACATGTATACTTCTGAAATACAATAATATCAAAGTGCAGTTCATTTGTTGTCTTTCAAAAGACAGGTAGTGTCTCATGGTATATTTCATATATATGCAAAAATGTTTTGTTTTTTTTTCTGAAATTCTTATACATGTTTTGGTTTTATTAAGCAGGTGATCTTATTAGACAGTGGAGACCTCCACCAATAATAACTGGCCGTCACCATATGACTGAACGATTGTTTAGTGTGGTGTAAAGCATAAAAAAAACAACAAACAAAATAAAAAACCAAACTAAAAATTAAACAAGTGGTTTCTCTATCCATTTCTTCTGTGTACTGTAGAAATGAAGATAATATCCATGATTGATATATAGATGCTAGTTTTCAGGAAAAAATCCTGTATCAGGGTTTGTTGAATTCTGTTCAGGATTTTTTTTCCCTATAGAATATGCAATATTCTGTTACATTTCTGATGTAGATGGTCATTTTCAGGAATTTTTATCCAACAGTTTCCAACAGTTAAAGATAAGACACAACAAGAAACATTTTGATATGGTCCTTCTTGGGTAAGAGTTATCTTACATGGTTATCAGATACTCTTCCAGTAGGGATTTAGTTTTAAAAATGATTTGCTTTTTTCAGGAAAACGCAGAGTTATCAAAGAAAGTGTCAGAATTAACTGGCCAGTTGATGGAGCTAAGGAAGCTGACACAATCAATGAAAGATGAGAATGAAAAGCTAGCAGAATCCTGGAAAACATTATCAGAGGTGAGAAACATATGATATTGCCTATGTCACCTACGAAACCGAAAATAGAATGTCTAGGCTATACAGCATACCAGAAAAAATCAATTACAAAGCAAATATACTTGTTGTTTTCCATCCTTTATGCTGTTAGTCTATATATTTATCAGGCCAGTTTTTGTATTTTAGAGTTTTTTTTTCTTCCCACACATAGTAAGTACAGTCTCATGTCATAAAGCAACAATTTGAAGAGCTCTTTTCAAAAACGTGATAAACGCCATATCAAAAAATGGCAGTTTCCCCTGCTACATGTACAACGCTAGCCAGTGTAGTAATTTCAAATTTTCCGACTATATTTCCCAAATCATGATACATCTGCTAGTAATCTGCACTCAAAATCATATGTTCATTGCAACTCACAATAAAAGACATCCCAGTTTAGTCAGAATTTGTTTTATTTTCTGAAAATAACAGAAATGGATTTATAGTGTTTTGGAAAAGAGCTCTTCATTTGTTATCAATGAATCCATTTAAGTCGTTCCCAACTTCCCACTTATTTTCATGTTCCTGCATCATGTGTCTTGTCTCAAGCTCTAGGTCCACAAAACCAAAATAATACTTTATGAATGGTAAGGGGTATGGCCTTTGTGATTCCGATGTGCATTTCTTATGACAAGGTCTTTTAGGTCGTACTAAATTTTTGACCTTTTAACCTTAGTCTTGTTGTTTGATCTTCTTTTTTGAAGTTTTAATCATGACAATATCTTTTGAATAGTGTTTGATAAGGTTCTCATATACCATACATTTTCTTTGATATGGATAAGACCTTCAAGTTGGTGTCAATGATTTTGACCTTGTTACCGTCGAACTTGATGTATAACTACTTTTTATCTAACTTATTAATCAATAATTCATTATCATTTTACAGGATAAACAAAAAATATCCAAACAGCTAGACAGTGCGCAGGAGAAAACTACAGACCTCAGGTCCAAGGTTAGCACAGCTAGTGCAGAAAAAGACAGACTGTTCCAGGAGAAGATGGACCTCAATAACAAGTTCCAACAGCTTCTGATCAATAAAGAGCAACTGGAAAGGGTGAGTCAAAAGTAATGGCTACACTCACCATAGGTAACAGTGAATCTAAATTTACAAGGATGTTTACTTTTCTGTTATTTTGGAATCATGATTCCATACAAAAACAAAAACAAAACAAAAACAAAAAAACATAAAACAAAAACAACCCCCCCCCCCCCTCAAAAAAATACAAAAACAAACAAACAAAAACAACAAAAGCAGAGACAATGGCAAATGTTAATGAGGATGATGATGGTTGAGTTCTTCATACCTTTAAGGAGGTAAGTTAAAAAGTACTTATAGTGAATAAAGAAGTTCTTAAGAGATATAAGCGTTGAATCTTCATTTTAAAGAGAAAATAACTACTTTCTAGATGCGGTATAAATTCGTAATAAAATGCTAAAATTCTTATTTTTAAGTAAAAGTATCCCAGAATTGCCAATTCCAGTGCCACGAGCCATGAGTCCAAAGAGTTGAAAAAACTGATAAAATGATTTTGGTTTTTTTTTTTGTCAATTTTAGACAAAGATTTTACTGGAAGAGCAGTTAAATGATCAGTCAACAGAAGTGGCAAGGGCAAAACAGACATCAAAGAAAAGAGATGAAGAAAAGAAACGGCTGGAGGAGGAATTACACGACATGAAAAGGGTAAGTTGATAAACTGTGGGTTTGTTGTTGTTTAACATCTTCATCAGGAATCTTTCACTCTCATGGCAATGCCACTGAAGGCTTCAGATTTGGCATATTTACAACAATTAAGCAGTACTGACACACACAACATCAGATTTCAGTGTCTCACTGTAGGACAGGAAAAGCCAGCCATTTTTATGCCCCCGTGATCGAAGATCGCGGGGCATATTGTTTTTGGTCTGTCTGTCTGTCTGTTTGTCTGCACACATGGTTTCCGTCAGATAACTCAAAAACTTTTCATCAGATTTGAACAAAATTTGGTGTAAGGCTTTATATCAGTAAGATCTCGGATGAGTTTGATAATGGTTGAAATCCGTCAATAT
>JACSZP010018208.1:0-11546 GCA_016161895.1 Pinna nobilis | reverse complement strand
TTATTGTAAATATTTTATGTTCGTTTGAGTTTACGAATAAGAACATAACGACTTTTATCAATTGTGTAAACCAATATATAGAAGACCGATTATATAATCCATGTGCATTTTAATCGTCATCTGAGAGAGAGAGAGAGAGAGAGAGAGAGAGAGAGAGAGAGAGTAGCATGATTAAGGAAATTTCTTTTTTCTTTTTCTGGGAATAATATCATAAAAGATACAAATTCAACACATGAAGTAAAGCCTAAAGACTGCACGCGTAATGATTGGAAAGTTTAATGTTTTTGTTTAGCTTGGCTAGATACCATTCGTATTCAATTGAGTCTTCTAAATTGAAAACGATCAGAAAAAAATGTTTAGAAGTTGTATAAATTCAAATTCTCAGAATTAAGAATATATGCAATACTTAACCAACAAAAAGAACGCCAACGTCATTACTTGAATAGTTCATATTAATTGTCCGTTTGCCAATTTTTCTAATTTTTGCATTCGAATGAGAAGTGGAGGAACGAGAGAGTATTGAGATGCATAATGAATAGTTGATACTTACGTCACGACAATGTTAGGAGGGTCTCCAGGGACGACTTTTACTAGTTGTGTAAAATTTGATGCATTCGTACCATCCGATACAGAAACTGTTCCTGCATATGCTGGGGATCCGGTAGTTACATTGAGCTGTCTTATCCCAACCGTATCGGTAGACTCCAGATCACAATCTCCCTCTACCACGCTAGTGTCGCCTGCCAGGATAACCTCCATCTGGTCAAATTGTTCTACACTTAACCTGAGAGGCAGAAAATTAACGACCAATATCGTTAATTTCATAAGGAATATGAAATAAAAAGTTGGGCGAACACGGGACCTTAATAAACCAGAGGTGGGATTAGGTGGCTAAGAGGAGTAAGCATCTCCTGTCGATGGTCAAGCCCACCGTGATCCCAATACATGTACCTTGATCAGGAAAACAGGGAAGTCGTAGTCAAAATCAGTTTTTGAGCATCAATTGGTAAGTCAGGAAGCCCCAAAGACTTTAACATTGTTGGAATTAATGCAGTTATATATTCATCAAATGAGATGTATTGAGAGAGAGAAAGAAAAAAAACATGATGTCCATTCGAAAATTTGTTGTCTATAAGATTCCATGATAACCATTTTGATTTTAAGACAAGGAATCGATTACTTCTGGAAAATTTTGTTGAAAATCTTGAAGGTTTTCCTGTCAATAGGTCAAACTTAGAAATGCTACAACTGATCTATACGACCCTCCGGTTTTTAGTGGGGTTTGTGTTTCTCTTTTTTTTTTTTTTTAGTTTTAAGTGTCTTTGTGTTCTTCTGTTTATAGTGTTGTCTCTTTTTTGTTTTAGTCATGGTATTGTCTGTCGTGGACTTATTGAATTTGGAATGCCACATGGTATCTTCTCGTCACCCCTTTTACAAATCAGTTGAGCTTCAGTATTAAGAGTTTGTTTCTTTTTCGATTCATATCATCTAAAAAGTAATGCAACTATTCATCAGCAACGAACCAACAAGATCGCTGAAAAGGTACTCAAGAAGCACCCACTATTCCAAATGCTTTACATGCCAAGCATAAATTACAAAAAAAAAAAGAAAAAAAAAAATTCAAAAAAGAAAAGAAAAAAGATAAATGTATTTGTGGAGAAGGTTCAAGTAAAATCCAATTTTTACCACATACCTGTACTCTTTCAACCTGAGTTTCACATTGATCGAAATTAATAAAACAGATTTACGAAAAGAATAAAGACCTACAAGCCTCAGTGTTCTGTGTTTATCATGTTTAAAAAATCTGGAATTTTCACAAATGGTTCGTAACATGGGATCCCTCAACGAAAGGATGATTAATGTTTTGAAACTAACTCCACTCGAACCTGTTGTAACATGTTCCACTGTATATCTTTACAAAAGCATAGATATTTAGAAAGAAATCTTAAAAAAATTTAGAAAAGCATAGCTTTATTAAAAGGTCAAATAGATTGGAATGGAATGAAATATTTCAAAACAAGAGATGCCATGTTGGAAATTTTTTCCCTACTAGATTAAGGTCGGGACGTGCAGTCTATTGTCATCGCAAGTGTTGGCTGAAATAACAGTAGTATTTTAAATACATAATGTTTATCTTTTCTGCATAGTTGGATTCACAATTGAGTTGAATTTATATCTACTTCAGGCCTCCGTGGCCGAGTGGTTAGCGTGTACGACTTCGAGCCGAGGGGTCCGGGGTTCGATTCCCGCAGCGCCACTCCGCGGTTGGCCGTCCGTGTCTTTCGGATGAGACAGTAAAAACCGAGGACCCGAGTGAAATATTCTTGAGTGGGACGTTAAACAACAATGCAACAACAACATATCTACTTCATATTATCATTATTTCACGGATATGTTATATTGAGGTTTATGTATCTATATCATCATTATAAGGATCCGCCATATCCTGATTATACAGAAACGACACAATATCATCAAACTTTTACCAAGACATAATGACGCAAAGAAATAATAATTCTACACAAAATGAAAAATGGCTTGAATACTCCTAAAAAGCAGGTGGTTGTAAATTAATATCGTGCAAAGCTTCTCGCTCTAGTAGGGTGTCTGCTTTCCGATCGTGTTATTGGATTCGAACCTCGGTCCAAAACTGAGGCGCCAAGTCAAAATATCTGCCGGCAAGTTATAGAACACAGGTTGAAGTAGAAGATAACAAGGGGGTATTCAAAATTCACGAAATCCATAGACTTCACCAAAGTCAAATAAAAAAGAGACAACACTACAAAAGGTAATCCAAACAACATTTAAAACTTGAAAAAGAGTAACACGAATCCCCCTAAAAACCGAAAGGGGGTTTAAGTTCCTTAGGAATAGTAAGCAGCGCATGATCCACACGCGACACAATGACGTGTCACCTAATGAGGCCTATCAAGAACCCAAATTTCCAAGCAAAGGTCAAAATTTGAAGTTAGTCATTAACATTCTTTGCTGCACCCATATAATTGGAAGATTTATTAGAGTTAAACAACAGACGATACGTCAAAGGTCTGGTCACGTGATCTTTGTTCGAACAAAGCTTATGTCTTACCTGTCACATATCCATGAAAATGTCAGATTCTGATTTGCTCCGTAGCCACCTTCTGAGTCGTAGGAATCTTGAAGCCCATTCAGTATAATTTCTCTATCAAGGATGCGTGCAGTTCTTTTAGTTCCACCGACAATAAATGCGAATGGGGGAGGTTTCTTAAATTGCAAGTAGATAAATTCCATAATATATGTTCCGTCCAATGATACATTTAGCGTCACGTAGTACAGGCCTTCTTTATACTCGCCACGTGGGAAAACCCATGCTCCTTTTGTTAAAGTTTCGGACTGAATTTCTGTTTTGAAGTCTGAACCGTTAACAGTACTGATTGACCAGTGAAATTGTGCTGTTTTATCATTACAAATTACACCCATTCGACTCGCGATAGTTAATCCCATTGAAGTTAGAGCCTTCATCGGGTTCACAAATAGCGAATACTGTCGATCAAATATTCCACTATCGGTAAAACACGGGTTCCTTGCGAGAACATTGATCGATTGCTGTACATATGATATAGCGTTAGAACAGTTTATTGTAAGTGTGTGGTTACCGAGGGTATAATAACTGAATTCGTATGATAGAGGATTGTCAGCTGTAATGTTGCCAAAAAATGAATGATCTGTGATACCAATTTTGTCTCCAGAATTGAAGGAACAATTTACAGCTGGTTTTGGATCAGCATTGTCAGGTATACTAGCGGTCAAGTTAATGGAACCAGGTGGTAGGAATACTGTTTGATTACTGAATGACAAAGTCAGTTCTCCTGTTAACGAATAGTCGGCCGCCACAAATGCTTTCTGATAGACAATCTCTGTACAGGTACCGTTGGTACCAATCACTGAAACAGTATAATACCCCCATGACTGATAAACAATAGACATGCTTTCTGAGTTGATGGTAGTCGTTGCGTCATTTGAATCCGGTTCAAATGTGTATGTGGGCGTCCCAAGTATACCTGTAGCACTGAATGTGAAGGTATCACCAACTGATCCGGCCATGGGCGAAACACCAAAGTCTATGATTCCTAGAGTCAGTGCATAAGATTTCGTTGTCTGAGAATTATCCGAGATATTGGTAAATGTCAGTTCTACGGTATATGTACCACGTTCAGTGAACTGGTGATCTTTTTTCGATGTAGTAAGAATGCCGGACTCCACACTAGTGCCATCACCGAAATTCCAAGCAACAGAAATGTTTGGGGGAAATTTAGAGCAAGCAAAGAGCGTCACATAAAACGATGTAACAACAGGTATATCGACTGAACCAGGCGATATATATGGAACTCGCTTGGTACTGTCTAACGTCATGTTCATATTGACTGGGTTTGGGTAAATGACGTCAAAATCGCTCAATGTGAAATCTCTTACAGTGATGGTGGCAGTTCTTGTCAGAGTACCTATTGCATTACTGCAGGTTATTGTTACTTGTTTTGTTCCGGCAGAATTGTACGTAATATTCTTCTGAATGGGATTTCCAAACTCAATAACACTTGCAACGTCAGTTTCTTGATTTCCGACTTCGCCAAAATCAAACGAGCACGTTACATCGATTGAGTATGGCATATCTACAATTAGTTCCAAAGTAAACGAAATTGTTCCATCCGGAATTGGAATTTCATCGATTGTAGGCGTGAGGGTTATGTTTTCGTCTGGGATAGCGTACAGGACTTCGATCATGTAAGAACATATGCTGGCATAAAAAGGATTGTATGCAACTAATGTGACGTTGTATTCACCTGGAGATGTATATGTGTGGGTCCATGTTGCAAAATTGTATGTGATATATAAATCACTGACAGAGTTTTCCCGGGTATTACCATCCCCATAAGTGATCGAATACTGAAACCCGGAATTCGGTGGTGTCATAAAGGTAAACGTGAGTTGACTACCTACATCTGTCTTGTTTTCAGATTCCATTGTCACAGAAAGCGGATCCCATATATACACATCTAAGTTAAAGTCCTGTGTGTCGATTTCGCTATAAATGGTGAAAACTGCAGTGTAATTCCCTTGTGTTGTATAGGCGTGTGACACTTCATATCCATACCCTGCTTGCATGGTAGTCACATGAGAGTCTAACTCAATGGAATCTATACTACCATCGCCATAAGTGGCATTAAGACGTAGAGTTCCCATTGGTTGATTTGCACCTGTATCTAATTTAACTTTAAAATAAACTAGAATATTTGTAGCTGTAGGCCCTTCCGGTACTGTTATGTTGAATCCATTCAGTTTGTAGTTAGCATAAATAATCATGGAATCGAAAGTACGTGAGACGGTATTAGCGACAATTGCAGTGACGTTGTGCGTACCGGGAACGGTGAAGGTGAAGTTCAAGGAAAGACTCCGAGGCTGGCCAGCATGTTTGAAAAGGCACGTGTCATTGTTGTCCAAAAACCATTCTGTTTCGATATTGGATCCAGTAGTCAAACTTACATCGAAGAAAACGTTCTCTCCAAGAGGTAGGCTTGAATCTCGAGTGATCTGCGAAGGAATAATTGTTGAAAATTATGATTAAGAAATTGTGAGCAAGTAACACAGCAATTAACATGTTAATGTACGAGGGAAAAATACAATTTCCATCTACAGCAGTTACTGTTTTTTTCCAAAATATCATCAAAATCGAGAGATCACGATGCCTTCAAGGTTCCACAGATATTATCTTAAAAAGGGATCTTCCTAAATATGCACAATCATAATGCATCAATCTAAAATAGTTTAATTGGATCAAAATGTCAACTTTCAACGGACGTTGGGTGACTGGCGATATACATTGACGGGTGTAGATCAATCGCATCGCATAATATAAGTGATGTGTTAGAAATGTTTTATATTTGCTTTCTAGTTGAAGGCGTTACATCTTATAATTATCTTATTCATGCCAAGCAAGTGCCTTTGCGCCATAATGTTATAGTGTAATTAAGGTTTGTTTTTTATAGGAAACTTATTTCTTGATGAGAAATCTAAAGGTCATTTAGGGAAACAGAACCATTATTTTACTGCCATTTTCCATATTTGGTGTCTTGTTATACCGATGAATGAAATAACTCTTAAGATTATTCAAGTCAAATACACATGAGGAACTACCTAGGGTAGTTTGGATAGTACGTCCGCTAGACCCAAGGGGGACAAACATACTGGGCCAAGTAATCTCCATTGTTATTACTAAAATAGGTTATTGTTTGTGATAAACTGTTGTTTATTCAACGTCCCACTCAAGTTTAACTTATATAGAGATACCATCACCGTCCGTACGTGAAGGACCAGAACTTTAGCCAACGCTCGGCACTTAAAGCTATTGTTTGGTTTCTTTAATGTGTAGAGACTAACTGTCGCACGGAAAATCGGTTTTTATTGTCTGCTCAAGCAGTGGAATAAATATATTCATTATTTACTAGTTCTTTGGATGTTGTGTCCAATATTTTGAATAAAGATCTAGCGAAAGACATATTGTTGTTGATATTCATAATATTGTGAAAACGTTAATGAGGTTTTTCCATTCACTTTTGTTAAAGGAGAAAGTTGGCTCCACTAATAATCAAGCAAGTAATATCCAGATGTTATCATAATTTCAATTGATCTACACACCTCTCATTCCCTCCTTTAAGTCTTATGAATTCTTATGATTTCTAACCTTTGTGAGATAGACCAAACTGTTATCGAAACATAAACAGTGTATATACTGTACATCTTCAGTATTTCGATTGAGAAAACAGAACGATAAAATCTCCATACACAAGAACGTTTTAATCATAATGAAAAGTATGATGACAATTCAAAGTAGAACAAACAATAAGAAAATCTATGTCGATATTCTTCAATTTTATAGAAGAACGTAATATAAAGAAAAAAAGACTAAGAGATGTTATATTGTACCACACTCATTCATATTGCATCGAATGGAGCAGAACATGCCTATAGTGCTAAAATATCTTAAATATATATCCTGGCCCGGAATCAACAGAAAAACCCAAGCTCTAACCCAGTACTCAGCTAATTGTCTTTCCTCATTTTTGAACTAATTACAGGTAAATAAAGTGTAAAATACAACTTATTGATAATATATCATTGATTGAAATATCAGTAACAGTTTATAACAAATCAGCAACCAGCAGCCAGAATTATTGAAAAAGACATTGAGTATGATACTAAAGACTTGAGCATATGCTCAAATCACTTTTTGGACCTGGGGCCTCCGTGGCCGAGTGGTAAGCGTGTTCGACTTCGAATCGAAGGGTCCGGGGTTCGATTCCCGCAGTGCCACTCTACGGTTGGTCGTCCCTGTCTTTCGAGATAGTAAAAACAGAGGTCCCGTGCCACAGTAGGTGATGGCACAATAAAGAACCCTCCCGGCTCTACGACCAGCAATGCCGAGCACAGGCAAACTTTGTCGCCCTTCACCGGCACACGATGACGTCTCCATATGAGTGAACTATTCTTGAGTGGGACGTAAACAATAATAGAACAACAAACTTTTTGGACCTGATTAATTAAAGGAGAAACACAAAATATTACTGATATCTTAGTATGATGTAAATACATATGTTGAAATGCATTTTACTCTGAATTTACTTGTATATAGTTCAAAAATAAGGAAAACAGTTGAGCTGAATACTGAGTTTGAGCTTGAGTTTTTCTAGTGATTTCGGACCCCGGACTCCAATATTATACAGATGCTTCATTTATCCGTACAGTATGCTTGGGAACGAAGGCTACCTGATAAACGAGTCTCCATTGTATATTTATTTACGCAACATTCCCCGTCAAAACCCAAGCGTACATCGTTTGGAAGAAGTAATACATGTCGTCTACTAGTTACTATAAAACCATTACCAGAAGTTTTACCAATAGCTAAACAGGTGGTAGAGAACAGGCAAATTAACCGACAGACACATGGTTGAGAGAGAGAGAGAGAGAGAGAGAGAGAGAGAGAGAGAGAGGGAGAGATGTAGTTTCCTCTAGTCAAGCCAATTAAAAACTAATAAAATTCTTATCTATCGCTTATATATGTATAGTAGTTAGAAGTACGAATAATAGTTCAAATGATTGCTGCCTTTGATTATTATTTCTTATTGTTTTTAGGCCACAGCCAACAACTATCATTTAATTATTGTTAGCAATGTAAGGTTGATGCAGGTTGCAGATTGTTGACTTATGCTAAAGGCAATCCTGTATCACGAAGACATAACATGTAAATCCATTGTGACACTGTGACATGGTTTTGGTGTGCTATCCAGAGGGCAGGAAACTATTTAATTTTGATACGAAAGCTGGCTCTCTACCACTGAACCATTGGTTTTTCTTACCAAAAGTTTAGCATTTCAATGACAATGAATAAAGCAATTAAAGTCTTCATTATTCAGCCATACTTACCGAAAATCCAGTAATGGCCTCTTCGTAAAATATCACGATTTCTTTTGTACCAGAATTCCCAGGTGTAGGTGTTAATGTAAACGTCACTAAGTAAGTACCGAATCCATCCGTGATAAATGATGAACTTATTGGATACGCTATCGTTTTCGCTGTCGTATCAATATTTGCTCCGTTAGTATCCAGGGATGTTCCGGTGTCAAGCTGTGCAGAAAAAGCAAGGGTTGTTGTGTCTGAATTATACACAAGATTAACTGTCGATGAACTACCACTTTCCACACTTACCAGGTTTGTCCCACCAACTTCAATTTCAAAATTTGTCACATCACCTATAAATATAAATATTGTAATATTTGAATATTGAAAATGGTACTATTGAATATGGTATGGTATGGTATTGTTGTTTAACGTCCCGATCAAGAATATTTCACACGTATGGAGACGTCACCGTGTGCCGGTGAAGGGCTACAAATTTTTCCTATGCTCGGCACTGCTGGCCATAGAGCAGGGAGGGTTCTTTAACGTGCCAACACCTACTGTGACACGGGGCCTCGGATTTTACTGTCTCATCCGAAGGTCACAGGGATGGCCAATCGCGGAGTGGTGCTGACGCGGCTCGAACCCGGATCTTCCGATTCGCAGTCGAACACGCTAACCACTCGGCCACTGAGGTCCCTGTGTTATTGAACAAAATAGTTATCAAATGCTAATTTTTCAACTAGAATTTAGGGCATTGATTACATACGCGCTCTCACGTTGTGAATATTGTTACATTGTTTTTTTTTCTTTTGTTGCAACCTTTTTTGCTGAAACAAGAACTACGAAAAAAAGTTTCTTATTTCATAATGGAAAAGTATTATCTTTTTACTTGGTGACTCCTCTGAGCTTCTGTTTAAACCCTACTTAGATCTTGATTTGATTCTGTTATGTATATTTAATTAAATATTCATATTAACAATTCAGTACTTCCAGTACTTTGATATCATTATGCTATAGACTTTTATGCCGAATTATGCACAATTGATGTGTGACGTCTCTGTTCAGAGAACACGGCAATAAAATATTCGGTGCATTCGAACTTGAATTGGCGGAAGGCATCGAAGTCAAAGTGTTTTTATTTGATATAAAAAGATGATTTACCAAGGGATTTCGATAACCCAAATCCTAGCAAATACGACAAGCTGGACATGATAACGGCATCAACGTGAAAAACTTGCAAATTGAACGGAACCAGGTATCTTGAGGGAGTCAGCGTCCCTGTTACCATGCAACACCCGTAGGTGAATCAGAATTGCTGTTATATTCCACATTTGAGCAAAATTGCTACATAGACCTCCAAGTTTTTTAGATGAGTATAAATGATAGAAACAAGTCTGTTATTGTTTGTCCTCTTCTAGGAAATACAAAACATTACAGATCGACGGGGCCATCGTGGTCTAGTGGTTAGCCTATTCGCCTTCTGTTCGAGAGGTCCGGGGTTCAAACCAATGCTACGCTGAAGTTGGCTGTCACTGTCTATTGGATTGTGACAATCAACACCTAGGTCCCGTGTCACACTAGGTGCCGGGACGGTTAAGAACCCTCCCTGCTCTACGACCATAAATGCCGAGCATATGCAAAATGCATCTCTCTTCACCGGTTTTCTCATATCAGGGAATGATTCTGGAGTGTGATGTTTAACAACGAAGCAACCATCCGACCAACATATAGCCTGTTTCACTGACGCTGTGGATGCCTCACCCTACAGAGTTCCCTGTGTTTTTCACTCATGAATCATTGATTGCTTTTCCATTTGAATTTTAAAGATAATCAATAACAACTACTGGTATATCCTTGTAAAGTATTCAAATGAAATTGGCAACCGTCAGGCACTTAACAACTCGTTAATCAACACTGTCATTGGAATTAAATACGCATAACGGATAATATTCATGCATCAGAGATATCTGGCAACAACTCCAGGACGTCATTGTTTAAATTAGTAATTGGGGTACATATCTAAACATATTTATTCCAACATTTTCAATTTAAATATCGAAAGTGAATTAGAACTGGCACTGAGGGATCATAATTACCGGTGAAAACAAACTACATCAAAATTATACGGAAGAATAATAAAACATCAAGTGGTCGATGTTGATAACTTTAATTGAAATAAGCACCATTAATTGGAAGTGATAACTTGGAACATGTTGGGTCGAGTTATCTTTCATCAGATTTACAACAAATAGAAGGAATACCAAAACGCTAGCTTAAATTTAGCTTAAATTTAGAAAACAGAAAATTGATAAAGATTGAAGACTTATGAAACACAGATAATGTATAAATATTGATTTATTTAGTGAATGTTTCGAGTCTAGGTTATTCTTCAACTACCTAGAAACAGGGAATGCAATATATATGTGATTCACATGTACATTGGGTAGATCTATCAATACAGTACTTATCTGCACGTTCCCTGGCCTTGTACACATAAATGTACTTTATTAAATATTAAACCATGATAATTCCTTTCTGACGTATATTTGCATTGGCACTTATGTTTTGCATAGTAAGGAAAAAACGTTTTCACATAAAAAAACCCCAACAAAACAAGAAGTCAAATAATGCTCGTGTGATACTCGGATCGGTCGTTACTCTTCGCTGTGGATGTCTATAATTGTCAGCCCAATTAAGGCATATTATAGATCAGAAGGTAAAAACCACGAACGATGATCGATCTCATAATTCTTATAAAGAATACAAAATAAGGAGTTTTTGGCAAACACGGAGTCCTAGGTATACCGGAGGTGGGACTAGGTAGTAAGGAATATAACGTAGAGGGTGAACGCTATAAACATTACTCGAGATAACCCGGATAATTTCTAATTAAAGGACTGAAAAAAGTGTTGTATTTATTGCTAAAAAGTCATGCCAGTTTGAGTCATACTGTATTTTAAAATCAAATGTCATTTATCGAAAACGATATCGACATTTCATTGTAATGCGAAAATAAAATTGTTGGAATAGATTCAGTCTACATTATATATATATATATATATATATATATATATATATATATATATATATATATATATATACAATGTGTTTTC
>JACSZP010018202.1:0-17440 GCA_016161895.1 Pinna nobilis | reverse complement strand
CGGTGTTCTTGTTATATACACGATACAAAGAAACACCTGTGACAAAATGAAACACCTGTGACATAATCACAATTATAAATTGCATGAATTTTTTCCTGTAGGTTTTAGCAACGCCTCCAAATATAAACATCCGGGTGTAATACCTTGTTATATTAGAAATCGTTGTAGACTATATGTAAAATTATAGATATTATTGTAGACTATCTGTAAAGAATAGTTTTGCTCACTGCAAAAACAAAAATGTATAACCGATATACTTCTGCTCTGATTAATTTGCGCTTTAGTTTATAAGTCTTCGGCTTCCCTGAACTCATTGTATTTCATGTTGTTTTATTTATATATTCAAATTTAGTATTGTAAGCTATTGACCATGTAATTTGAGCCTATGACGTTGTGACGTACTTCTAGTTATAGGTTTTCTTGACGATAAGTGTTATCTAGAGCTTCAGACATCGTATACACTCAAAACATTTCTGTTCTTCAAAAGTTATGCAGACGACTACATAAAGAACTGCTAATAACGAGATAATATATTTCTGAGTCTGCAAAATGCTCCATATGACTTCTTTCCAAACTATGAACAAATATTTTGTCAACAATCAAAGACGGGCTTCGTAGCTACTGTGGTACTAGCTGCTCAAGGGGTGATGTAAATCAGACGTGGATTCTACATAATTCTGAATATCTTGACTAAATGCAATCTAGCATATATGAAACAATTAGCTTTTCAACTCGCTATACAAATATTGCAATTCTAAACTGAAAGAGAAAATGAAAATAAGCTATACTTCGATTTGTAAATAAGAATGACAAACGTAGATACAACTACTAGTATTTAGTTATGGGTAGGGATAAATCATACTTCGTTAAAAACCACTCTGATTCTCTGAAAACGACATCATTAGAGTCCTGTAATGGACAACCTGTTTGTTGTGTTCGATGGGCAAGTTTTTCAACATTCTGTTGGCATTCCAATGGGTACTGACTATGCGCCACTTTTTGATGACATATCTTTGTTTGTATAAGCAGGGCCCACATTGTAATTAGCAAATTAAGTCATTGAGTAATTTTTGTTCAAATATGACTAAAAATGTAATCGTAGGCTAATTTCCTGGCTGATAGTTTTTTTTATGTCAACATATAAATTGGTCCATGTTAAATGTCATCAGATGCTCAAATAAATTATTTCAAGTTGTAATGTTATTTATCTAATTGCATTATGAAATGAAGAGGAGATTATTCAATATGTGTGGCTATTAGATGCACTATAAAAGCCTCAAACAAATTTCACATATCAGTAAATGTTCGGCTTATGAAAACATCGATTGGCTAAAGACAGACCTTGGTTGGCTAATTTTTTGGCTAACAGTTTGCCCAGTCCAGTGCGAACCCTCAAGAATTATAACAAGAAGTTTGCCAGATCCTTTAACTTTACTTTCCGATCTATATAGATGGCATTCTTCAAAGAGTTTCGTAACTACCGTATGTTGATAGCAGATATCCAAATGAACTTCAAATAAGGGACACAATGGATACTGCCAATTCTAATTCACCTGGATATCGACAATGAGGTACAGTTGTGAGCCAAACTTTCGTCAAAAAACGAAAATTAAAGTGATTACTTCAATTTTTCAATTGTGAATTTTCCATATATATTTATGCAGCAAAAATCTAGCAGTACCTGCATTTGGAGTAAACATCTCTCAGCTGATAAGATATTAAAGATTATGTGTTTCCTACAAAGATTTCCTTAATAGAGGGTTACTGCTTACAAGGAAGCTAGGTATCCAAGAGCTCATCAAAAAGTAATCAATTCGGGAGTTTATTTTTTATTACCATCATGACCCTGCATGATAAACCGTTACGGAATATCGATGTTATGGATGATGAGGGGGTGTGTCCCCCTTGTTGTACATCTAATTATGTCCTGCTGTTCTCCTTTACAACCTGACTGTTTACAACCTTCACTGGATTAGATTTACCTCTGGATTCGATATACGGATAACGCAATTGGTGATGTGCATGGATTAGAAGTTGCTTACACTTCCGGAGCATCTGATCTCACCCACGTTTTTGATAAAGGTCGTGCTACTCAATTTTTAGTTGTACGTGTTGTGTATTTTACTCTTTCTTTTTATAAATGTCTTCTTTTGTTATGACCATAGTGTTGCCTGGCTTTCTTTTTGAATTGTGTATTCTTCAACTTTTTCTTTTTCAAATTTTGATTGTTTCAGTACAGAACGGAACACTATAGCGGGTGATCAGCATGCAAGAGGGATATGGTTACATAAGGCTGGCACTTGGTCTTACCTTTCTGTATAAATAAAGACTCGAAAGGGCACGGATGCAACTACTCCTAGTTGATAGTTAAGTAAGACTGGTCAGGGAAAAGATTTAGGTGGAAACAGCAAATTGTAGCAACTCTGTATATTCAGAATATCACAATTGTTCAATTTTTTCCTTTTTATTTGTAAATGAATGACTTAATAGACAATAGCAAACATTTTCCACAGTTTGCTTAAACAGTATATTTAAACCCGCTTTTTGAAATGTGGTTCTCCTTAGAGTTGTTTCCCTTTCTCCCGTCAAATCACTTGGAGTCATTTACAAAGAGTGTGAAAGAGATTTTTGTCAGTCACAAATTCCGCTGTATTTGAAAATTGTCAAGTTTTCAGCTATATATTAAATCTGTCATTCGAAATGATGTGCATAAGCAAGATATTTATCTCTTAATATCTTTTGGTACCTCCTCAATTATTGATAACGGAATTTCAAAATGCTTTACTCCACAACTGTGTTCAATCAATGTGCTCATATATCGGGTTCTAATGTATAAATTATGATCAGACTCATGTTCGATACTGTTTTGTCATTATAACTTCTGTTTAGTTTTCTGTCAGTGAACAAGTGTCAAACTGATAGATACGTTTTGTGGTTTAGATGGTAACATTTTACCTTACTTTGTAAAATTCGAATACCAACCCACCACCGACATAGCCAAAAACATTATCAATCAATTCTCATCTAAGAAAATATCAACAGCCAACTTTGTGCAAGTTGGTTGGTCGTATTGTTATCTAACGTCCCACTCAAGAATATTTCAGTTATAAAGAGACGTCAGCGTGTGACACTGAAGGACAATAAATTTGGCCTATTCTCGGCACTTATGGTCATTGAACACTCTTTCACTTATAATATATTATGGAGACGTCATCTTATGCCGGTAAAGGGTGATAATTTGGCCTAAGTTTGGCACTTGTGGTCATTGAGCAGGGAGGGTTCTTTGTAGTTTCGACACCTACTGTGACACGGGGTCTCAGATTTTACTCTCTCATCCGAAGAATATGGATAGCCAACCGTAGCCGGCGGCACTGATTCGATCGCACTCACATTCAGAAGATGAACAGGCTAACCACTGATGGAGAGCGGCCCTCTCTTAACATAAGAGAAACAAAACAGTAAAAAGGAACGGGTAAATTAGATTTGTACTGAATCTTTGATACAGTATCAAACAACACAGATTGGTGAAAAACAACAAAGTAAGATAGTATTCATTAATCATTTCTATTGTTAATTTAAATGCATCGACTGATTCATTACAATATTTACTACCAATAATACATACTAACCCGAACTCAACGTGAATAATTGTGACATGTAGTCATGGAATACGATTCAATAAAAACATCGGCGATCTTCCTGAAACGTTACACATATATATATGAAGTTACCACAAAAAATATCTAATTGTTTGGAGCGACATCACACGGTTTTGATACCAGCATTTAGTGGGGGTTTTTTTTTATTAACGACTAGGCCTGAAGGCGTGATAGGTGACATAGATTAAACGATTTTTCATCTCACAAATACAAAATACATGTATATTGCATAGCGGTTTCCCAGGTTTTCAAGAATGTTTTCTACACTGCAACGTTATATTTAACAATTTTATCGTGAATAAACCCACATGTTTCGTGCATGGTATGATATTGCACATACAATTTATCTTAGATATGTTATACATTGTATAGTATGACTCACATTGAGAATTACATTACAAAAAGTCAATAGTTTTGCTTAACATCAGTGTTAAAAATCGAAAAGAATATAATTCATGTTTCCAATCAGACGAAAACCAGGGATAGTTCAAAGTAATGCAGTATCACAGAAATATCAACTAATTTACTTCTCTGTTTTTTCACGTTCATATTTCCCAACAATCATTACAGCCAAACAATTCCTCCACTACATAAAGGACATAATAGCGACCAATTAACTAACTGTAGGCCTTCTTATTTAGAGAGAACAAGAATAGATGATGAGAGATGGTGACTGAGCCAATAAAGACAAATTCGTGAAAAACTGGATAGTGGAAAATTGAGTCTCTTTGGCTCATTATGTTCAGATTCTTCTGGAAATGGTATCTGCCCTAAATATTTCTTCTGAAACCAAAATATATATTCGGTGGAAAACAAGTTCGGTGGTGAAGAATTTTAATAACCGAGGCCAATGTAAGCGAGTTAAAAATCAAACTTTAGCACTCAGCAGTATCCGATAGTAATATAAGAAATATATATTGGTTATAGTGACAGTAGCCAGCCCTATATGCTTTATATTATATATTCTTTTTTTATTTCTCAATCTAGCAGAGTTCCTTGGAACTGACGGTGGTCATCATTGATATGCATAAGAAATGTAAAAACATTTGAACAACTTTCATATCTATAAATAATCTCACTAACAACTACAACTAGGTTGAAAGTAAAATGATATGAATAACATTAATCTACAGACTGTATACCTAGATATTATCGCTTCTGTCTATTTTCGCCCATTTAAGACCAAAATCATATTAAACTCATACTAAATTCGCCCTTCAACACTTATGTATGCATGGCAAGGCTTCAGTTGTGTAGCTTGAATACTGTATACAGTTTTTTTCGCCCCGTGTTATTTTCGCCCTATTGCCCTCGCTAACAGATTCGCCCCGTTCGAAATTCGCCTAGTCTCATATTTCTTTTCAATGAATGACCATTTTAAATTCGACAAATTTTGAATTCGCTCAAAGACGATAAGGACGAAAGGAGCGAAAATAACACAGGGACGAACATTTTCCTGAATCGACATTTCACTTTGATTTTAGATCCACCGCCTTATCTAGCAGCGAAAATTAGACAGCAGCGAAAATTTACAGGCATAATGCACATAATTTGAATGCTGACATTTAGTCGTTGATCATTCTCCTTTTTCCAATGTTCAGACCAGCTTGGCTCGCCCCTTGGTTACTTCCATATTGTAAGCTTATCACGTTCCTTCCCTCTCTTAGTTGATCCTCGGTAAATTCTTTAGCTTGCTTTTCAGCCATTTTTGGTCCAAGGACTGGTCCATGGTAATCATCTTTGGTTTGAGCCTGAGAAAATAAAATACCACTTTATGTTGTTTTACTGTTAAATTAGAATGTATCATGAGGTAGCAATTTTCTGTGTATCGGCGATTTCTACAACGCATTTGTTAACGTCTTGCACGATAGCGGTCTTAATTTTTCTTGTCTCATAATTCATAATTCGTTATATTCACTGTCAATCTTACACGTATTACTGTATCTAAAGAAGATACAAAATAGTGAAGACAATACCATGTTTAATGCTTACAAAATGTAAATATGGGCATGGCCATGTACTTATTCATAGCGTAAAGTAATTCGATTGATACAAGTTTACAGTGCCGTCATCAGACCTGTTTATTACAATATAATATATTAGCTTATGACAAAAAAATTAAGATATACGATAATTTCACATTTCCTTTGGCGATTAAAGTCTTTCCTCCAATCAATTGCTCCTTCTTATAGTATGAAATATTAATTTTACACAAAGTGCATCCATCATGATTACTAAGGTAAAATAATGGTGTACAACAACACTGTAATGTAATATATACATAACTCGTACATACCACTCTACCCAGGGCATGGATACATAATGTTACTTGCGGGATATTTTTCCTTTCCCATAGATCTACTGTTTGGAAGACCTCGTTGACTGGAACGCCATACTTTTTGGCCGCCTCTTGGAATCGCTCGATGTTCTGCATCAGTGCAAATCCTCCACCTTTCTTGTCAATTTTCTTGATGCAGCCTGGCATCATTTTGTTCATGAGACTGAAATAATTAGACATCATTAAACTACACAGTTATGTAAAATACGAAGAGTACGGAGTAAAATAATGATTAACTTAAGCAACCGAGAATTTAATCAACAGAAAGTGTGCTTACGTCAAAATGGTTGTCACAAGCAATAAATAAATTTTGTTTTCTTTACTCCACACTAGTCAGTCAACACAAAAGTACCGAAGCAACCGACAACACTGAAAGTATCGGTATGTGAAAGCGCCCCTGCACAATGTTCAAGGTAATGGGTGCATGGTGTGAAGTGCTTTCCCGACATTGGTGACGTGACCATATCATGGAAAGATTACCGAATGGACCATTTAATAATAACAACAATTGTGCACATTTCATTCATTCATTTATACATTATTGCTTACGTCTCTATCATAATAAATTAACTCAGAAAATGTATCTTTCTTATTCAAGGACACATACGTCTTCAATTTTGTGGGATAAGCAACGCATTGGAATAGAAGGATGATGTACAGCCAAGAGAGTGTCAATTCCAGCCTGGTCATGCTGATTTTGTTTAACTCCTTACAAATTACAATACTACGTGAAGCACATTGGGAAGTGAAGTCAAAGGTAACCATCTGCTAACAATTAAGAAGTCTATGTCAATAATTTTCATTTATTTGTTTGAACAAAGTATGACCTTTGCATGAGGAATAAGAAATAAACAGTTGATGAACGACTTACCAGCTAAAATCATGAATTATGAACCAATAACAAAAAGAAATGCTTACCTAACTGCTGACGGGAAAGGGAAACCATAAAAAGAAATTGCTTTTCTTATCCTTTTACTGCAGTTTCAAAATGGAATTTTCTTTTTTCACGAAAAGAGTGAAAATCGTCTCTGAGAAACTGTGTAAAATGTTTTAACTGAGTTTTCACATTGGAAGGTTGCAGCTAAGACCGTGCACTCTCACAAGGGAAACAATTCATGTACAACGTGATACCAAATAACGTTTGTGCTGGTCTTTTGTTACTATCAGTGATGAATTGACGCGAGAAAAATAGAATCTATCACCACGTTGTACAGAGACAGAGACAGAGAAATCTCACCCGAGTGTCAAAGATTTGCAGTCCACGACGAGGCTTACCGAGTCGTGGATGTTGCAAATCTTTGACACGAGGGTGAGATTTTTCTGTTCCTGTACAAAGTGGTGGTTGATTATTTTTCTCTCACCCTCAAATAATGTATGTCTAAGTAGTTCATATATAGGCGCAACACTGCATTCGAGCGGACGAAATACGTCAAAAGTTGGTCAAGACTTACCGGTAGTGACGTCAAGGGGTTCGAGATAAGCACGCGGGGTGCGAGACAGAGATATCTCAGAACGGGTATATTGATGGATTCTCTGTCCGGGGTGAGAGAAGACAATATCCCGCCTTAAGGGCATTTCAGCTGGAAAGCACGTTATGGGTTACATTCCATCAACATTTTAGATACTAGCCGGGCCCGCACAAACGTCATGTGGTATCACATGGTGCATGAATTAGTTTCATTATACAGTACATAAACATGATAATAAAACACGTTTTCTAGATTTCGTACTTGCATAAAATGATCCCATCCCTCAGGACATCTTCATATGGAGCTTTCCTATCTAATGGTTCCCCTAGAATCGCCTCTATCCAGTCCAGAGCCTGTGTCTCTAATTCTTTATCCCTCTAAAACAAGAACATTCAAGTCAATTACACATATGCATAACGGAATATCGACTGAATTACTTTTATCCATGCTAAACTTGACAATCTTTCTGTCACGTGGTTACCGCCAGGTTTTATTGGTGGTGGACAAAATCCAGTAACAATTGTACCCGGGAAAAGGTCAGCACTTTCCCAGCAGCTTTCCGCAAATAAAATGATTTAAAACTTTTCACATAATTGACTTGGGTTTCCTTGAAATAGCGACTAGCTGGAATTATGTTTCATAGATTTGAACTGAAAGCCATCAGGTAAATGATTCTCCTCTAGTCGTCACATGTACGATAGTTTACCGAAAATAATTTTGTTTTCATCTGTTTTCGGCTGATAGTGTGAGGCTAGGAATTAGAATAAAAGTAGATGTTTCCATATTCAGCACAAATTTTATATTCTGACAAGATGAAACAACTTGCTATTGATGACGAAAACCGTTTGCCCAGATGTTTAAATTTTTTATTCAATTTTTTATTTATTTATTCATAATTTTGTTTGTTGAGAAAATGAACGTTTGGTATGTTATGTGAAAATTCAAACGTTATATTGTAGTATAACAAATGATCAAAACAAGTTATCAAACGCTTTTAAACTTCTCAATCATAACCTTGGATCTGTTGTTATATCTTGACCTTGAATTTCCTATTACTAGTATATTGTAAGCTACAATTATCTGACTCATTAAATGAATCATTATTTCTGCATGCTCAGACATATATAAAGAACACTAGGAAACTTAAAATACTCTCTCTCTCTCTCTCTCTCTCTCTCTCTCTCTCTCTCTCTCTCTCTCCACATTACATTAGCTTGCTATTGTTTTTGTATTTGACTGTCTTCCGTGATGTTGTATGTTTCCCATTGCACTGTAGGGAAAGGGAACATGTTTCCCCGATTTCGCATTTCTTAGTCAAGAAATATGGCATCTTCGCAAACGAGTAATGATGACCTTGTAATTGAATGCATATAGGTGGAGCATTAAATGAGAAAACTACGTGCGAATTAACAAAGAGCTAAAATTCGTTTTCTCTTTGAAAAAAATTACTTGGTAAAATATGTTCATTCTTGAAAATATTTTGTGTTATGATGTCGTCCAGTTTAAGCAAGGGACACCCAAAATAAATGGTAAAACCTTTCCGTACTGATAGATAAAGTAACGAATAAGGAGAAGCCATTTGTCTAGGAGACCACATCTAAATCAAGCGAAGACATGACAAACATGGCCGTCGGAAAATTCAGAGGTTGGTTTAGAAAACATGTAGGAGTCAGCTTCATGTCCATGAAATAATATATAAATCAAGCGAACATATGATAAACATGACCCTCTGTTAATTCAAAGTTGGGATCAAATAACATGTCCTAGTAGGAGACAGCATCCTCTGTTGACCTCACAACCAGGAGGCCAAACACACTAACCACGGGGACACGACGGTTAGCTACGGATATTTCTGGAGGCAATTTAAGATACTGTAATCGTAGATTAATCGGTAAATGTTCGTCAAATATAGACCTTTGAAATCTCAGAAGTGGAATCAGGAACCCGGAAAAGTAGACCTATATATGCTCCGTTACCGAGGTTGCTGGCCGTGAGCCTATGTACAGTCAAATGGAAGTGGAAAAGTGATGCCGTGTTAGTATTTATTCGGCTACTTCTAAGCACATATCTTTTTTTACATCTATGTAGATGAATGAGATAGACAAAACACTAACTGTACAAATACATCTCATTACAAAAGCCAAACCATCATGTTTTATGTGTAGTTAATTACTTAACAATGTTATCTGCCATAATGGATTTGCTTGGCATACGTACAAAACCAATGCAACACGTGTTGAAGAAGGAACAAGATTGTGTGATATAGGTATGCTAGTCTTTTTCTGGTGCCAGGAGCGAAATATATATATTTTGTAGGATTACGACCCCGGAATATCGTGCCATCAAAGTTCCTCCACACCGACTTTTATACGAATGAATCCAATTCTTTGCATTTATTCTTAATGTGGATAGGCAGATGAAAAGCAAGATATGAGAGGGAGAATGACGCAAGCACTCAGACACCAAATGCAATCTAAAAGAATGAAAACAGTCTAATACATTCATTTGCAAGTGGGCGCACAATTAAACGGAGCAGTTGCTATTAAACATCTGCTGCAGAAGTATTTAGCATCCAATCTTAGTTTTCATTCACAAGACGATTTTGGAATATTTTTCCATGTAATATTTTACTCAATTCTATGTTGAATTTTTTTATATGTATATACTAGTATATGATAAAGGGCTCACGGCCGGTGTGACCGGACGCCGGGCAGGATATGCCTACTCCTGGATATCTGATCCCACCTCTAGATATCCAGGGGTCCATGTCTGCCCAACTCTTTAATTTGTATTCCTTATAACAGTTGTGAAATTTTATCACAGTTCATTACGTTGACCTTCTCTTATAGCTTGGAAAACCAAATATGGGAGTGATAGTGTAGTGAAAATTATTCAAAGCATAAATGCTTTAAACAATTTTAATATGGGACATTAAATGATAGCTAACCCTTTCAACGTCCATTATCAAAATTGTTTGCTCTTTTATATTTTCTTAGACCAGTCTATTACATTCTGTGGTGTTGAAAGGATTAACGTAAGTGGGGACATCACTGACCTGTTTCAAAGTACAGTCAAAGTCAGATATTGAAACCTTCGGAATGAATGCTTTCTTTCAAATAAATGGAGTTTTCACAATAGCGCTGGGTTAAACAATTACTGTAAATCGAGAAAATTTCAAAACTTTATTTTGGCGAATAAATAGACAGGTTCTTATTCGCGATACTATATTTTCGCGTGTGTGCATCTCAGTTTAAAAGTTGATATTGTAAGATGCATGCGAATGTCAAGTTCGTATTTTTAGCGAGAACTTTATTTCTGCGTGTATGTGTTTTCGACTAAATACGCGAAAATAGAATTATCGCGAATAATACCAGATTTACAGTACTTAACATTAAGTAATCATAAGTTTGGAAGTATAGATCGTTTCTATTGCTCTCTGTCAAGTATGATTATGTAACTTCAAATTCCATGAAAGATAAAAATGTTTACCATCAGCTTGAACCTATATTATTTGCTATACGAGGACAGTAATACGAAATCATAATCCGTTAGGTTATTGTAGTTTAGAGTAAGCTTCAACAATACATCATGTCTTATTGTCGCTATCAATCATAATTCGTATTTTTTTAAATATATACATTAATCCATAAATATTGGGCACATTTGTTCAGGTGTAATGATCGATATACGTATTCATTGGATAGGATGATTATATGATCTAAAATTGATAATTTCGGTCAAATAGAATTTTCGACATATTTGAAGCATATTCATTATCATCAATGTATACGAAGCAGATGCAAAAGTACATACGTCAAGCTTAGATCACTTCAGGCATCCCTGTAAGTGTTCAATTTAGATAAGGAGCTATAACCAATCAGACCGCACTTTAGATAAATCTAAGAATTTATGTAAGTTCGGAGGGACACAGTTTGTCTTCTCAGGAAGGTATGCACTGTACACAGTAACTTCAAGTTAAGACTGTGCGTCTACAAAAACAAACATGATATGACATATTTTATTTCCAATCAGTGGTAAGACCTTGAACTGTCAAGATATCCGCATGTACACTTCTCATAATGATTAGTTTAACAGCTGATATAACACTAGCGATACCAGTGGTATAAGCTAGAGCAAATGAAATAGTACGAGGAACTCGAATGCAGGAGTCAGATAACATTCTAGCTGTTATCCTCTGTAATGCAACTAAAACAGCTACGTTTATGTACTTTCCTAAATTCAAACTAAGGAAAGAAAAGTAAACATTTTTTGCTAATTTGCATGTACATTCATATCCACAATATTTTGCCAATTTGCATGTACATGAATCTCACAGGTCAGTGTCAGAATAGAGGGCGGTAATTCCCTCCAGGCATCAGGTCCCATCCCATATTAGATTTACATTTATTCTCCATGTATAGACCGTTTGATTCTCTGTATTTCTTACGGAGTTTTGAATAAACCCTGTTGCTCCATCGTTATTACTTCTTATTGAACGTCCATGGTCATAAAATAAATGACTGCAGAAGATATCAAGGGGGTAGTCAATAATTCAAAAATCCAAAGGCAGACGAAAGCATGGCCAAACAAAAAAGAGACAACACAAACAGCTATCAACACAACAAGACGTGTAAAACCGAAAAATAAAGTAACACGAACCCCCACCAAAAACCAGGGTTGAGTTCACGTGCTCCGGAAGGGTAAGTTTGCGTGCAAAAAGGCAATCGGTCAATGTGGATTGTTCGTGTATATTTTTCATTCATTCCGAGATGATTATTTCAATAAATGCCAACTGATACGTTTTTCGTTTTCAGTATTGGCTTTCAGCAGGACTTGTACTTAGATTATGTACAGTAGTAATCCGATGTCAGCTGTTATTTTGATATATTTTACTTAGGATGAACACGCCTATGGCATATAATCTCTAATATTAATGCTGGCTAAATATTCTCCTTTACCCTCTAGCAATGCAGTTTTGACATCAATGGAACTACGTATACTAAATATACATTGTGTAAAAAAATGTAATAGTACTCCACTACATAAAAAAACTAGCAAATTACTTATACAACTCGTTGCATTACGCACACAGCAGTATGGTGTAAATTTGGAACGCCAAGTATGTGTTTAACCTTATGCAACCCACACAATGGTTGGTGATGAAAATAATTGCTGTTTGCATGATTCTGGCACCGGAAATACACGTACTTTTGAGTTGCCAAAATAACAAATTACCGCCTACTACATCAAGATACGTGTTAGTCTACATGGCGAACTAAGCCCTTACGTATATTAACCGGGCACAGAAACCAGCATTACTACATATAATTAATTATGATGAGAGGTCAGTAATAAATTCTATCAATAACTTAATTCAGATTGGAATAAACAAGACAGTCATTGCGCCGGATATGACGTCATGATATCGTATGGAATCATTTCAAGATGATTCATGGGCAAAAAAAGAGTACACTCTTTTTAATAATTTTGTGTAAAACTTCTGCAATAGAAGATTCGAAATCTAATTAATTCTTAAGCAGATGTTGTTAACTTACTAAAAATACCTACGCAAGACAACAGCAGTATGGTGTAAATTTGGAACCAGGTGTCAAGTATGTGTTTAACCTTATGCAACCCACACAATGTTTGATGATGAAAATAATTGCTTTGGTTCCCTTACATGAACATGACGTGTGATAATGTTTAGAGATTCGTTCGTTGAAATTTTACTTTGCAATAATCCAGAGCTATACATTCTTATCATATTACGTGAATTTGAAGAACACATTGCATGGTTCTGCATTTACAATTTGGGCGGGTTTCAAAAATATTGTTAATGTTGTTTGTGATAGCTACGAACTTAACGCATGAGACATATAAATAATCGGAGGCGAGTCAAATTTACACAAACAAAAGAGCACGATATTGCAGATCACAATTCTAAGCAGAACATTTAGCTGTCCAAAAGCAAGACAACACTATGGCGAGACAATCTGCAGGACCAAGTATTGCACCATTAATATAATTTTTTCCTTTATTTCTTTTCTTTTTTTTTTTTCTTCAATTTTGCTGCTGGTTTGGAATTGAAATCGTCAAGAAAAGAGTACACTAGTATCAAATATTGATATTTGGAAAACTACCAGCGAAGGATTATTTCTGCATTCGATCCCATGACCATCGGTGCTATTTGCGTATCGAATGTCCTAACTCGTGAAGATGTACAGTCCAGTAAAACACCAATGCAAAAGTGACGTTGGTTTATTTGTTTATAATTACCGGTAGAACAATGCACAGGTCATTGGCCAGAGGCACTGACCTGTGAGATTTGTCAGTACATTCCTGTCAGAAACCATTGCCAATACATTGTATTTATCTTCCAGGTCAATTAGCGGGAATCGTATTAGACTGTAGCTTGTAGCTCCGGACAGCTTACCGCCTTCTTCATGTTAAAAATTGTTATTTTGGTATGAGGATGCTAATTATTCCTTCAATGCTAGACCAATCCTAGATGAATCCTTGGCGTACATAAAACTGTAGACCCAGTTTTTATTCGCAAGAATTTAACTTTGGAGTGATTACGATGAGTACTTACACTCGAAAATAAACATATCGATATATATCTTACACTGAAATAACCATGCTTTATATAATATGTTAACGTTAATGTACATTATAAGAATTTTTACAAAAGCTTACTCGCGAAATCATAGTTTCGCGAATATGTGACAACTGTCCATTCGCCAATACAGGATTCTGCGAAAAATTACGTTTCAGTACCATTTTTGCTTATTCAGTATTTTTGTGTCACTTTCAATATTATTTCAGTCATGTAAAGTGCTGTCATCAAGCTGATACAGGCCTAAAACATTTGATCTATTCCTAGGGGTTTAACCTATGCAGTAAGGGGTAGTCTTTAACATGTCGACACCTAATATGACACTCGACTTCGGTTTAGGCTGTTTTATCCGTATGGCAAACTATTACCAATTAAAGTTTTTTGCTCCGTTTAGTAATATAAAATATTACACAACTCCACACAAATTAATGACAGCGCAAGATATTAACACAGCAAGCACATATCTCATGAAGTTCTGAGGGAAACTTCCTCTGTAATATTTGTATTTTACGACAGAGGTCGCTTTAAAACCATGCTGTGGTTGTATCCAAATGGTAGATGTGATAAATGAATACAATGTATACATAAAGATGAATCTAATTGAATGACTATTTACTGTTTATAACTGTACTTAATTAAAAGAGGAGTAGGGCATGCTCTGTATATAACAAACGTGCTAACCATATGTCTTCTGTATCATATTCAGTCATCGCCGACACCAGCTATTAAGAGAGATTTGTAGTCAGATGAAGGATTTCTCGTTTTATTTTGATACGAGATTCCTGTGCGGCAAAGCTTCTGATGTTCCGTGCCAACTCCTTCGCCATTTCTTAATTGAATTTTCAATATTTTGTCATGGGCGAAATCTCCAAGCCCTTGTGTATATTTATGTGAGAAAAGGGAATATTTATTGGGGTAATATTTGCGATTTATACTCTTATTGCCAAGAAATTCGGTGTTCCACCTTTATACTTGAATCAGATAAAGAAATAACGAACTGCTACAGTGTAAATGCTCTAAAAATAAACCAGTTCGATGCATTTGAAAGACGAGCTCTGACGCTATCTAACAGCGGGATACTGCATAGAGTTCTAGTCCTAACGACCGAGTCACTGTAGTTTACTATACATCAACGATCAAATTTCAAAACTTGAATAATTGAACAAACACTGGCATAGTCGTGCATAGCACGAGTGAAATGACAAAAATATACACATGTACAATGTATATATTTTATGGTGATCGGGAAAATGACAGGAAAAACATATTAATGAAATGTGTTTCCGGATAAATATGGATTTCCCTTTGGCTTTTCCACAAGAATCCGGTACATATCGTTCATGTCTGAATCAAGTCATAGTTGCTACCTTGAGAATAATTTTCATGCTCCCTCCTAAATATCTTTTAAACATAATACCTTGCACCTTTTGAGTTGAACAGATTTAACACAAATTTTTCGCATAAAAGCATTTTGCTGAAATTCTTTTTGATTGAATCCAGTTAATTTGATCGTTTCGGTACAATTATTTTGAATTGAAAAACCAGCCGTCTCCAACAATTCGTTCCTTTTTCTGTAATTTCATTTTTTTTACCTTAGAAAATTATTGCACAAAATAAATCCCTACGTTCAAAAATTTCTATTTTAAAAACATGATTTTTTTAAAAAGTCATGAAACAGCATGTGATCGGTCCTCTGTTTTTATAAATGATAATGAAAAAAGAATTATTCTTACCTTAGCCGGCATTTTGAATGCTTATTTGAAATAACTCTTTTAAACCTTTGAATACACAGACTGTAGCAATCGTTCTTAAATGATACACTACTACTTAACTCACCTACACGGAACGTACCAAATGCATAGGGGGAGTCAGGTTGCTATATAAAAAATAAACCTCAGTTTTTAATATTGAGTTCATTTGCTTTAAGGTCAACGAAATGTCTAATGGGTCTAATAAATTTGTGTTTTGAAGAAATTATTGCTAATGATATCAAAAGTTATTCAGAATTTTAAGTCATAGCCTGTCCATCCCTATTTTACAAATTGGAATACATCTGCAGATGAATCGAGAGGGCGAGGTGAAAACCAAAAGCAAGTGGGTCTATACCGTAATGTACGTAAGCATCCAGTGGTTTGGTAGAAAACATTACGCACGTGTGTATATTCTTAGCACTTTATCTATCCCGCCAACGTTCTTAACAGCATACGGTGTGTATCAAAATATATCGAGCAAATATGCGCTTAGTGAGCACTATCTGTATCAAGTTGCAAAAGCTTTTGATTTAGATAACAAGCATAATTTCTATTGTAGGCCCTCTTACTCAGATGTTCAAGCTTCCTTCTCATGTATACAAAGTATAAATTTTCTCCATTATCTTTGTATTCATACCTCCTCTCAAATGTATTTCACTTCTATCTCCGTCTGTAGTATCATCGAATTTTCTTCTTCGTGACGATGAACAAAATCTTCAAGAGATAACTCTTAGAAGTTTACATTTGGAATAAATTGGGCGCACAATCAAACACTTTGAAGTACACACAGCATCATTACTTGGAAATAAAAGAGATTCTGAATTTCTAGTGTAGTTTTAAGGTTGGATTCTAATTACTACAACAGACTTAATTGTCTTGATTGAGTAACACATTGTTACAGCAACGGTGCACAGGGTTGTAATTCTGATAAACCTGGATCCGTCATTTCGTCTTTTATAGATACTGGACACACAAACACAACGCTGAATTAGGTTTGCATTAACAAATGGACACAACACTGAGTGTCTCATATGGAAAGCAAATATATCGACGATAGTTTTGTAGGCATTGCAGTACAATAAGCTGTTTCTGTAGAGATTATCTTCACCAACACTTATTCCTGGACAAATCATACCTTAACAAAGGTTGTTGCTGTTGAAATAAGCATAGCAAATATTATAAAATACATAAGAATAACAAATGTTGATGCAGATATTACTATAACAAATCTGTCTGTAGACGTAACAATAACAAATATTGTTGTAGACATTTCCGTAACAAATGTTAATATAGACTGAACATAATGAATCTTGCTGTAGACATAACTACAACGAATGTTGTTGTAGACATAACTACAACGAATGTTGCTGTAGACATAACTACAACGAATGTGTGCTGTAGACAGAACTACAACGAATGTTGCTGTAGACATAACTACAACGAATGTTACTGTAGGCATAACTACGACGAATGTTGCTGTAGACATAACTACAACGAATGTTACTGTAGGCATAACTGCAACGGATGTTGCTGTAGACATAACTACAACGAATGTTGCTGTAGACATAACTACAACGAATGTTGCTGTAGACATAACTACAACTAAT
>JACSZP010018198.1:0-13972 GCA_016161895.1 Pinna nobilis | reverse complement strand
GGCAATTTGAAGAGCCCTTATTGCTAAATGAGCAAATATGCCGAGCACGGACCAAATATATAGTCCTTTATTGACAGACGAAGACGTCTCTGTAAAAGTGAAAGATATTTTAATTCGACGTAAAACAACAGTGCAACCAAGAACAAACAATCCTAACAATTAGTTTATTTCATGTCAAAATATGTTTTACCAGAAGACGAGAGTATATCAGAGAGCCATTAGATTGTTTGTTTTCTGAACGGAAGGTCAAGGGCCCAGCTTTGACCCTTCCTGCCCTGCGTATGAAATATTGAAAATCAAGGTCACGTTTAAAAATAGAAATTCCGAGTACACGGGAACAATGAATCTTTCATGATTGATGGTGCCTTACCCAGGTCAAAACTTGAAAGATTCTTGAGTGGAACATTAACAACACATAACAATAACAAGAATAACAGCAAGTCAAAGTACCTGTTATGACATGTTATGTTCTAGACATTAATGGTTGTGTGGGCGGGCACGACGCCCCTAAAGAAATGCAGTAGGAGCATTTCCCGAAACTATAACGCCAAGGCAGTAAAACTTGCACCTTAATAGTGTTCAAGTCCTACCATCAAAACTCGGTGACCAGGTCAGAATGTGGGCTCGATGTTACAAGGACGAAGGGGAAGCCTATGAGGAAATTATCACAGAATCTACATGTGAGGACATTAACGCCTGTAATATTTATAACAAGAACTTTCTTGCGAATATTGTTTCAAACTTTACGAGGTATTTAATACATGCGGCATTGACTGATTTATCTACGTGTATCTATTCTTGTCGACAAATTCCCATTACATGTACAAAATAAGGCCCTCGGATGCCAAAAGAAAAACAACTCACGCTGTTAATTTATCTAACTCTACCTATAATAGCAACAGACACACGTACTATTCATTTGTAGAGCATGGTATCACTAGATAAACGCTCCAAAAATTGATACGGCTGCTCTCTAAACTTATTATGTTATCTTTAACAAAACAGTTCAGCATTTAAAAGGTCTTCAAAGTTAAATTATCATGTCGGAATTGAGAAACTTTGAAATTAAGCCAGCCAACTGAACGTTTGTTTAATTATTCGGAACACTGAAATAAAATGAATTAAAAAGATGGAATTTTTGTTTTAAGATTTTAATTCTTAATTCAGTTTTCTCTACACTTTTACTGTCCCATCGAGAAAATCGAGAGGCGTGAAATTCGTCAACCCCTTCAATACATAAACAATCATTAACTGAGATGTTTGCGGTTAAACCTGGTATATTGAATGAATTCGTGGAATACATTAAATATTTTCAATTAGATATGTTTTGTATTATGCTATCTTTTTAATGCAACGAATTTTCAAAATAGCCGTTAATTACAGCGCATGAAGTAGATTAATAGTATAAAGAGAAATATCAATTTCCAGAGCATTTTTATCTCAAAACCTTCAAAGAAAAAATGTTTGGCATTCGATTTCTGGGTGTATTTCTTGTGGAACGATCAAAGCTGCTAATTTGTGACTTATCTGTGTTATTTCTATTCGTGTTCAATAAAAATATTTACATAATTAATTTGAAAGTTGAAGGTACTACGGTTTACCTCTCGAAACCTTTTGCTTAAGAATCGTTCACCACAAATGAACCGGCGTTTGAGACAATATGCCATATGCTTAATGAATACAGGGTGTGACTAGGACCGTCGAATTTTTCAGATGGGCATTGGCAAACATGTTAAAAGTCATGTGACTGTAATAGAATTTTAGGGTCACACATTGGTAAATGTAATATGAATGATCATCTTCGTATCTTTTAAACCGACTGGGATTTTAAATGTCATAACTTTTATGACCACATCTCTCAATTCAACAATATTGGACAATTCTTTCAGACCATCCTTAGTTATGACATTTTAAGATGAACATATATTTTTTAAGCTCCGAAAACAGTGTAACCAATTGCATCTCAAATGTATTTGTATATAATTTTAGATACCTTATTAGATCCGAGTATCATTCTGTCTCTCATCATCTACGCAGATACTAATTTTCTTTGAATTATATCTTCTTTTATCATATTGTAGAGCATCTGATTCCCGGGATCTATATTAAAGACTATTTGTACTATTTAAGGATGTTATATAAGTTGCAATTGGTACATGTAATTAAGTAACTTCGTTTGTACTTTTACAGCCATGGTCAATATAGCCGACAAGATCATCCAATCAAACAAATGATTATAAACTAATAAATCTATTGATAAACTGCATATTTGACCATTAGATACATTAATCGTCATTTTGGTCTATTGTTCAGCATATGTCAACAAAACTTTTATATTCTTGGAGCACGTTAATACACAAAGAGGGTGCCCAAGAAGAGTTAACGACCTATATCTACATGCATCACATCGCGTTGTGATGGTTAAGTGTACATCGAATTCAGAGCATCAGTCGCAAGATGAAAAAAAAAACACAGGTAAACGTCTCTAACATGTTACACGTTTACCTTAATTCAGAAACTTCCGCGTATTACTGGAAAGAAAAGTATATATTCTCTTTATACTAATTATAGAGATATTAACATTACAATAATTTTTCTTACCCGGCTCAACAGTTCCTGATATACATGGAAGAGATTCAACTAAGGCCGACGGTAATAAATAATTTCACAAATTAAAATTAACATATTTTGATTTGATACGTGTATTTGTAGATTCGTTAAAACATAGTTAGAAACCCTGAAGCTCTACGATACTGATGTCTGCCTTTGTTTGTGCCGTAGTGTCAAGTATCTATACCCTTGATATAGCAAAAAATGTAGAGCCAAAAATAAACAAAATGTAAACAATTGATTTCGTCTTTGATGATCATTTTCTTCAAAATTTAGAGTAGGCTTATTCAAATAGATCAAGGATATCATATTGATTCAAGTAGCGCCCTTAAGGATATTAATGTATGAATGTGGTGACTATATTATAAACGACCAAAACAGGCTAAATGACGTAAAAGACGTAAGGTATTCTGAATTGGATGCTATGAAAACATACTGGATAAAATTATTTGTGAAATATATGTATTACTTCAACTTTAGTACTCAGTTTAATACTACTTCTTATAATATCAATGTTTTAACTTACTGGAAGTTCACTCTAAGGCGCAAAGAAAACAAAAAGTATTAGGTAAGGTAAGTCTAGCTAGTCGACTAAATCAAATTTGGTTCTAACAAGATGCCAAGACGTGAGAGTTTGTCTGTCGCTTGGAAAAGTGATCTAGATCTTTAGAAATAGCAGATGTCACTATGATCAAACTATTAAATGCTGAGGAGACAATCAATAAAGGACATATACATATCTTAAAATATCATGAAATAATTTTAAATAACTATATAAATATGATACATTACTAATTCATTCCCCCTTAAAAAAAACAAAAAACACACAAGTGCAATCGTAAACTACGGCTTAATTCGCCCGCCATGTTTTTTTTAAAGGGACAGCCAAAAAGGTGAAAAAACCCAAACAATGTGAAGAACGAACTGGAACTGGAACTCCATGCGAGGAAGCTTGTGTCTACATATCATCATCTGATCTGCATCCATAGCAAAAAAAGTCCGGAAGACTGTGACCTCGGACGAATGGATAACGCCATAACATGATACGTCCCGTCTTACGACGGGTGTTTTAAAACACAAACAATAACTAAACCGCATTATGAGTTTGCATGAAACTTTTATTGAATGCTTGAGGAAATCCGGCAATTTGAAGACTACAATCACAGACTCGTATACATACGTGACTTTCAATATTTTGATTCCAATTTCAACAGGCGCGTTCATCAAAATCTTTAAAAGTATTTACAATAAAATAACAATGTTCTGATAATTACAGATCATGTAAGGACATTTTTCAACTCGAGATTTACCTGATGTTGTCCGAATGAAGACAGTGGGAAAGGCGCTAATATTAAAACACCGCAAAAATAAATACATATACAGTATTCAACTTGATACCGTTTCTTTGACAATATACTTACATATACTTAATGGGCGTGTATCAATATACAATACTAAACATGACAGAGTTTGTTGATTTACGCTACTCTAAATCCAGGAATTTATGTCAGATGATATGCAATTATTCGCGATACTATGTTTTCGCGCAGGTGCATTTTTATTTTCTAGTTTATGCTCTACGATTCATATCAATGTCAGGGTAGTATATCAAGCAAGGGCGCAATCTTCGCGAATAATTGCAATCACGAAAATACGCACAAATCATCGTGAATAAAGCTGGACTTACAGTATCTTTAATGATCTGAGGATTCTGGGACTTGTTTTATCTTAGCATGGATGACGACAAGTTGAATGTACTATTAAATCTTAATTATTGTTCTGTGAGCAATCGTTATGCTTTCACATAATTATATATAGTTAAAACTTTGCCAAGGGAATTTAAAAAAACTTTGGAAAGCTTTCGACGTTCTGTCCAAAATCATAAAACTGAAAAAAGCAGTCATGTAAACTATCGTAATATAGTCCAACGTGTTCGTTATTCAGAACAGTAAACGATGTACAATAAAACCTCGGATTATACTTTTTAACGATCTAGGTCTCAATATTTATTTACATTAAATGTATGGGGTAAAGAATAAAACATAAATCACCGATCTTTGTATACATTATCACGAAATCTTGTAGTGTATATTTTTACACATACATTGACTAAATTGCACATACACTCACATGCACAAACACGTACAATCTTCACACATAATAAAATATTTACATACATACACATCGGATAGTCCAGTATCGGGATGGTCATTAAACCTTGGCATAAATCTATTTGAACACTGCATGTAAGAAAACATAGCTGTAAAGAATGATGTTCAGCCGAGATCTTGATTTTACACTTCTTCCTGTAGGTCTTAAGATTTACCTGTTCACTACATACAATATTTGATTTATTTCTCCTATTATCAACAAAACATGTGTTCTTTTGCTTAGTCGCAGTAAGATCATACCGTGTGTGACATGTGTTTCCCTAGAGAACAGTCATCTTCTCACGTGTGATCACGTGTGATTATCTATTCGTAGGAAATGTGAGAGAAATTTCTATAAACATCTACTATGAATTTTAGTAATAACCATAACATTATATATCATAAACACAGTCCCATTCTTAGGTACTGTCCAGTTCCAAGGTAAACTTTACTATCAATTTCAGACAGCCCATGTTTTTCATGCGTCAATGTTAAGAATGACATTGATTTTTAAGATGATGAAACTACAAAATAAGTGTAATAATAATCATAACTTAGATTGCAAGATAGATCTCCCTCTTGGTATTATGGCATCAAAATGAAAGATGCTATGGGCCAAGACATGAACATATATAAATGAAAATCACAGATAACATGGCATCAATCGCTAGAAGAAAAAGAAGACAATAGACATGTATTTAATCATATTCTTCATACTGTTTACAGGGAAATGTTCGCCCCCGTTTTTTTCGCCCCCATGGTCAGTGGACGAATTCAAAACTGCGCTAAAACGAAATGGTTGATTCATTAAATAGGATTTTGATGAAAATGTGCGAATTTGAAACGGGGCGAAACTGTTTGCAATCGCATTAGGGCGAAAATAACATGGGGCGAAAATAATCCTGTACACAGTAGATTTCACATTATCTTACTTTTACGGATCCAAAAGAGAAGTAATACCTAAAAGGTCATGTAAAGGTCTGATAATACCAAACAAGAAAGAAAACAGACGCGTTACTGTTTATGTTGTTAAAGCTGATACGTAAGTAGGAACATAAGAGAGCTTGTAAAGTTAGAAATCTTAACATACAGAGCACCCAGTAAGAATATATACGACTAACATTCACAATGATGAACATTTACGATAATGAACAAAAGAAATCAGATACGTGGGACAGTCCAAATAAATAACATTTCGTCCTGCCGGGGTGATTTGAGAAAAAATGAAAACATACCTAGAGATACTTTAACGTCAAGTCTGGAGGGAAAAATGTTTGCAACAAGAATTGGTTTAACTTGAGGAGCACTTGCTAATCCAAAACGGGGGTAGACCATTTCAGAGATATATATCATTGCAGCCCTTGTAGTATCTTATATACAGCTAATAAGGAGTAGTCCCCAATAATAATATGTTAACTGTACATCAATGATGCAGGGCTGATTTAGTGTTTTCTATAAGAGACTTTTCCTCCTCAATCTGAACAAACAAACACAAAGATAACAACAAACGTATGATTGTATAAGGACAATGAAGTAGCAATGTGTATACAGGTCCGAAAAAAGCTATAACTTAACTTGGCTGGGCACCATATTATTTGTGAACTTTCAGAAGTCTGTGAATTTTCTTGACTCCAACTTCTCCGTAAATCAAAATTTAGGTTTGGTTTAAGTTGAGAAAATTCTCAGACTTAGGTTAATTCTTAAGATGTATGGTGTCTAGCTACAATTTTGATTTTTGCCATTGTTATCATAGAATAGCAGAATGTACATCATAACAAAAGTTCCACGCGATTTTGGGACAAAGAAAGGGGTAAGATCACACATTTTGTCTGAAAGAAAGCTGATCAAATCTTGCTAGTCTAGTTATCTATGTTTAAAATAAATGTTAATGCAGAATTGAAAACTATTTCTGTTGAAATATCGAATGGTGAGCAAGTACAGCACGCAATAAGAACTGCTTATCTTGGCTACATAGGTCAGGTGAGCTAAACTATGAAAAATAAGGGCAAGAAGATTGATGATGATGATGATGATGATGATGATGATGATGATGATGATTGAGAAAAGAGAGGAGAGGAACATCAGAGGTAAATAAAATAATAACAAATAAGTATATTCTTTTGAATTATAAGCTTATGAGATTTTCTTTTTTAAATAAATGTATTTTCAGAAAAAATTAACAGAAATAAATAAATTGTTATGTACATGTATAAACAGTTGAATGTCAAGGTCATATATCAGTGTACACAAAAAGAAACCAATGGAAACACATATGCCCAGTACAATGCTGAAGTTGAGAATTTTACATCACATTGTGACAGTAATCAACAAAAAATTATAAAGAACAAAAAACGAAGACGACAAAAACCAAAAAACTTGTTTAGTTTGTTTTTAAGTAGTCATTTAAGTCTTGTTTAATTGGTCAGATAAAATTTTCAGTGGACTTAATTATTCTGACAATTCACACAACTTTATAAACAATTATCTATCATTTCAAGAGCTACATTTAAAGGATGCATAACCAGGCTTAATGTTATCTAATAAGAGAAATAAATTAAATTTTCAACTAATCTTATAGATAAGTACATTTATCTTACATCATAATAAATCAATATAGGTCCCAGATGAAATACAAACCTTAAACATTCACCGTAGTCAATTTAAACCGGTTTCATGATACAATTTCTAACTATGTTAAAATAGAAAAATCATAGTAAGACGAGTACATCTAATACCTGTAAATACAAAGCCCTTAGTGTTGACCTTGAATATATGATTTTTAGCCAAGGTCACAGTACATGTTTGGATCACAGGCAATATATGTGTGGAGTTAAAATCAGATAAAGAACTTCTGGAGAAGAGGAAACTGAATGTACCAGCAGATGAATAGACAACTGAACGTTAAAACTACGTTTTTTCCGGTGACTGAAAAACATTACAAATACAACATTAAGCAAGTCCTGTAGAAACATGGAACTGATTTTGTAGACGCACCGAAGACGAAATTTACAGATCCCAGCTGAAAAGATGATGTTTCACCAGCATGTCCTTTACCCCTTCCTTTAGTGGTTTGTAGGGTTCAGTTGTCTGGCGCGGAATTTCCCAGTCTCTTGACAGACTGAATGAGAACTGCGCAAGAAGCCTGAAAAGCATAAAATGATAATAACGTGAACAATGCGAGAACATGAATATACTATGAGGATAGTCAACCGCGTGTACTTTACACAGATATGCCAAATATCAACATCTGTGGAGGAAATAGATCAAACAGTTAAAGTACATCATACTTAACAACAGACTGCCATACTTCTCTGCCTGGTGTTTGATATTTCCTACTTGTGACATTAATACAGGTCATTATAAGTAACCTTTATCATAAAAATCAAATAAATTTCCTCATTATATATAGGAATATCATTAACACATAGTCTCAACTTTTTCAGAAATTTATTTATTTTGCATTATATTGTAGAAATAAATCCATCAAGTGGTCTACAAAAAAGTCTTAATAGCGTAAATTACCCTGAAAATATTTGAAATTCACATCAAAATCTAGTACATCTATATGTATTCACCAATGGCTTGCCTTGCAATTTAATGTTTAATGTCAAAATAATGAACAGACAAGATGTCAGCTTCATCTGGATATCAAATCTATTTCACACAAGTAATAACTTCATTTTTGTATATACCACATGTATCCTAATAAACGACCCACAGACATTGCAAATCCCAGGAAGGAAGGAGGGGTGTCTTAAAAAATTGCACAGGTGCCCATCATAATGTTATAGCTGGAGAAATAATCTAAAATGAGACATGGCATATATTTCGACATGTCAATTGTTTTCCTAGAAAGACTGAACCTTTAATAAACCTGATTAAAAAAAAGACCTATATATAGAGATTACGTCAAGAGAAATAATCTAAAATGAGACATGGCATATATTTCGACATGTCAATTGTTTTCCTAGAAAAACTGAACCTTTAATAAACCTGATTAAAAAAAGACCTAAATATAGAGATTACGTCAATTATTAATCTAACGCCATGCCAGCATTCTTATGATGTACACAGAAGATATGGAAAGCAATCACACATATGATTCTTGTACATAGGAGAAACAACGGTGGCATTTATTAGAAATGGGTTCTTTACAAGGATAAATACGGTATGCTGTATGCCAGCTCTTTATAAGCATAAGGAGGCTCCCATGCTGGGTTTTGTGTATATGTTATGACAGCTATACTTCCCTATGCAGTCGCATCAGCTGTCAAAATATTGCCATTAACTTAATTGAACAAACATCAATAAAACACACAAGGTCATCAATGTTTAGGCACTATGTATCTACTCTGCATTGCTTGTTTAGTTTCACCTGTAATTATACAACGATGCATCTGTCCCTGCTATGCTTACTTTCTAAAACTCTTTGAGAAGTTGTGTTGTTATTAATACATGTATATAACTTAACTACAACTGACTTGTATGTGTCATTGACCTATTCATGATTTTCTTTCAATATGTTTGTCAATTTGCATCGACTGCACATGTGAAAGGGGCGACATTTAATGGAGACAAAGCATCCTTCATGAAAAAGTGAGGCTTTCTTTTACATTCTATCCTATCCTTTCCTTTCGTTTTTTTTTTGGCAATATGTCTATAGCCAGTACCTACATGTAGAATTAAAAGTTCCTCCTTCAGACCAGCAATGAGATGCTATTTAAGGTATTTTACATCTAACATATTTCCAAATTATACTAGGACACAAGTTTTTGAATATTACATTCTATCAACACATAGTTAATTGACATTCAATCTTTCATACTGCATGTATATGCCACTTGTATAGACTTACCTTATGATGTACATGTTCATTCAATGTATACATCAAGAATTGGTAAACTCTCCAAAAATTTACCATTTGTTATGGTGTACAGTGCACCATTTTGAGTGGTTTACCACCATAGAATAAGAGGCATAGTTCACAATTCTTATCATATTTCGGTTTTCAAGAGTAATAATCTACAATCTAACCTGCCTTAGCGACCCACTGAATTAAAGGAAAATCTGTCTTATGTGACCTCAATGCAAGGTTCCCAAAATGGGTTTTCCCTATATAAATCACCTGCATTAAGAGACCAGCTGTCATATATGACCCTTTTTGCCCCTTCCCTTGGACGGTCTCTTAAAACAGGTTAGACTGTATTTGAATTAATCATTCAAAAGTTGCACACATGATAAAACTCAGATCATTCCTAGATCATTGAGAAAGGGGTCAAAGGCTCACATTGTTCAGCATAGTAGGCATCACTCTGTGGATACACTCGATCCCTTTACAGTTTATGTTCAAGGTCAGATTGTTCCTTGAAATATTTTCTAATTTTAGGCCCAAGGTCTTCCTAGCTATGATACTTAATACTTCTTTGAGCACATCCAATTTGACCAGGTATCTTAAAACATCAGTATACCTGATGAATCATGATTCAATGCAAAATTTTCTTGCTGTTTGCTTATACTTACTGTATTAACTCATTAACCCCTGAAATCTAATGGACCCTTCCTTAAATCAATGATTTAGGCAATCCCAAATGTGCCTTGAGGGATGAATGGGTTAAAAACATTCAATGTTGACCAGTGTCTTAAAACATGTTTTCAACTTTTAACCTTGGTCTGTCTCCCTTTTGCGTCTAGGAATGATATACAATTATCTTTGCTAAAATTCTTCTTTTCTTATAAAAACCATATAGATTGTTACCGAGAATTTTAAAAGTACACAGTCTCCTTTTCCCTGCCATATCTCCAGATGATATAATATGTCTACGGGTCTCATAACACTGATTCTAACTTCTAACATCATATTATATCAATGTTTAGAATACTATACACATGTGCATATATCCAGAATATTTCTCTGTATTTATAGAATTTTGTGTCTCTAGATACAAAATCCAAAGCCAATAACTTGTCAATAGAACATGAAGAGTATGGGACAATCAATCCTTCATCCTTCTTTACCAATAGGCAACTTATTGCATTTTGTCCTGAACAACATAAGAACGAGGAAAGCTATAATTAGGGATGTTACACATCCTTTGACTATTGGTGTACATACCTCATATGTAAAAATTCTCATTAAGAAGACCCAACTGTGGGTATATAAAGTTTCTGCCTAGACAAGTGAGTAGATGGGTACCAAGTTTGGATTTCTATATATTTCCCACAAATTTGAATTGCAGAAGACTTTTGCAGTTGCATTCTAGATATTATATAGTACTGATCACTTACTAGTTACAAGTTTAGCCAATAGCCACCTATTGTATTATTCCAGCTATCTAGGACAAATTTGTTTAGATGTTTATGATAATACTCGAGTTGATGTACAATTTTCTCAAACAGAGGAAATAAAATTTGTTGAAGAATATACATGTACAAAAGAAAATGAAACGCCATAATTGGCTACTGATCCTAGCCTGGGTTATTGGTGCATGACCAGTTCAGGCTATCCACATTACAAAACAACATCTTTTCGAGAAAATTGAAAAACATGATAACAACAAGAATAAAGAGTATATCTTTATTATATTGCAACTAATCTTTGTATGTTAACAATAGCATAGAGATGAGTAGTAAACTACAAACATCTAAAGAATATACAACAAAATGTTATAACAACATAAGAATGAAAATAAATGTGGAATTCACTTCTTCTAATGGAAATCATAGAATCTTTAAATCAACAGTAAATCAGATAGAATTGACAGTTTTTAACAATCATAGAACTCTGAACAACGAATAACATGCCATGCACGAAAGTCTTAAATAAAAAACAGAAACAAAGGAATCACAATACAGTAATAAAATTACAAAACTACATCAAAAATGTCAAAATACAACTGGACTCTTTGGGTAGACCATATCCATGATTTGATAATAAATATAATTCGTTATAACAAAAAAAAGGCACAACTCAATTGTTATACAGTAAAACTGTATTGCAGAATAACCAGAGATAATATGAAGACTAGGGCAAGGTATTGCTCATACACAATGAACCTGAATAAATATGGTCAAGATTTTACATACTCTTATCAATCAAATTTCAATTTCTGCATTTTGGTTTCAATTCTTTTAAACAACTAAAAGGAGTAAACGTGCAAAAAATTGAACCATAATCACCCCCCTAAAAAACTTAAATAAAAACTCTCTGCATTTTCAATAAATAATAAAGCTAGTCACATGCATCCAAATATCCATGGCCAAAAGAAGGAAATGAGAAGCTTTTCAGTTCAAAAGCCACATCTTATCAGGTGGTCCCTTGAGCATCTTTTGAGCATGTATAGGTCTTCAATGGCTCAGTGCTTTTGGAAATGAGGCTTTTAGAGAGCTAATTTGCAAATATTAAAGACCTATGACAATAGAATCAGTAAATCTGGAGCCCCTCCTCCCTCTTATCAAAATTTGTGGAAAATGACCAAATGTTTTGTAGAAAATAAAAAATTTCAAAATTTCATTATTGGCAAAAAGGGAGAAGAGAAGACCATTAGAGGTAACTTTGAGTTACCCCTATAACAGAAAAATGACTGAAACTGTAAAACAAAAAGCTGGAATGCTGGTGTGCTAGTAACTCCGACAAATTAATGACTTTTTTTGTTCAAAATCCTTTCAAGCAAAATACATTGAGCAGTTATGTATACAACAGTATTTGATTTAAATGATCTAATAAAAAAGGGTAATATCAACAAGTGCACTAACAAGAACTAAGTCAGCTAAAGTGATAATTATGCCCTTATCCGTGTTATATTCATACTTTACTACATCACAGAGCTTCAAAGCAAGTTCCTATAATTCTATGAAATTGACTACTTTTATTTGTGAATACATTTGTTTAGAATAATCTCTAAAAAAAGAGAAAAGATAATACATATACCAAAAAGTATTATTCTAGACTGATAGCAGTGTATTTGTGTGTGTGTGAATACATGTTTTTGTTTTAGTGGAAAACATATACTTGTTGATCCAGCATGTGTGTGTATGTGTATAGTGTGTATGTGTCTTCAGTTTTGTGTAAAATATGTTATTATTGCACATTAGATATTTTGAGATTTCTTTCATTTTTAAATATTCATTTTTTTCAAATTGGTAGGTAAAACCACCTCAATGAAATACTTCTCACAGAAATATCAAGAAAAAATACTCTTTATGTATGAACAAATCATGGTGATAAAAATACAATTTTCCTACAAATGAAAAAAAACCAATTTCTGATGTTCCATGTGAAAGAACTCCTAAAGAATGCATTCTGATAATATTATAATAAGGTTCTCTTGTTTAACACAACATTTAATAATGTCTCTTTCGCTTATAACACTGAACTGGTTTGTGTTGCATGCAAAATCAGAACATCATTGTACATAATATGGACAAAAGTCTCTGTTGTATACAACAATCAAGAAAAGGTTTACAATTTGATAAATCTTTGAACACAGCAGATTAACAAGAGCTTGCAAATAGCTTACTCTTATGTGCACCAAAAAAAAAATAGCTAGTTCTTTTGATTAAAGACAAATGACAGTCTATGGGCATGTACTTCCTAGGAAAAGTTTCTGTTGTAGCTACACAATCAAGAAAAGTCTATATACATGTACATGTATTTCCCAAGAAAAGAAAAGCAAACCTTATGATTCTGAACCACTACACCACTATTCATATACACTCTGGGAAAAAACAATTTAACAGTCTACAAATTTATACTGCTGTTTAATCAATATGTAAAATATACACAACCAATAACAAAACTTTGTATGAATTTCTAAATTTCCCAACTGAACAAGTGGTGTTTGACAAGCATCTCCCTAACTCCCCGCTTTACGTCTTCCTTTTTGGGTTTCCTGGTCTTAGGAACTTCCCAGTCTCTAGACAGGTTGAAAGCAAACTGAGACAGAAGTCTGTCAAATATAATATGATAAGGTTATATAAGAGCTATTATTAGAATGTTTAGTTACATAGCATTTATAAAACCACTCCCAACTACCCCCCCCCCCCTAAAAAAAAAAGAATGCTGGATATGTAATTCTAGATAAGAATTTTGTTAGGACTTCAACAGCTTGCAAAACTTTTATTCAATGAACATTGAGACTAAATATAAAATGAATTATATCATTGTCAGTTGAGTGACAGTCTCGACCTCTCCATGCCCCCCCCCCCCCCCCCCC
>JACSZP010018197.1:0-12621 GCA_016161895.1 Pinna nobilis | reverse complement strand
CCAAATTAATGTTTACACACATACACACGGTGAATGGCTTAGCCTATGTTTCCAGTTTACCTAGACGAATCGTGGGGAATATGATATTCATTATCGTGTTAAAAGATACCCAAGCCAAAACACTTGCCTTAATTTGTGAGGCTTTTCTTAATCTCCTTAAGACCTCGAGAGGCCTGAACATCAAGACGAGATCCTTGTATGGGGCAGGTAATTTGTTTGAAATATATACAACAACACAATCAGGAGCACTCCACTCCACTGCTCGGCCTTTGATGTTTGGTGGAGGTAAACCTCGTAATGAGGGGTGACGTAATACATAAAAGGTATGGGCCATTGTTAAACCCCGCTAATGCAAGTCCAAAAGTTTGTATAAACTAGCGGCTGGTCAGTATTATGTGCTGGCCCTCATAGGCATTAAAGATAAGTAAATATAGGTAAAATGAAATCAAAGTTTCAATTATATCTACAAGTACTTGTTGAATGAGTGAGTGTATACCCGTAGAGCCCTTGCTATGTTATGTGTGTAATTTAACTTACGTTTAATGGTAATTGTTTACACATCTGCCGCTAGGCAAAAAATCAGATTCCATAGTCTTCCACTTCAAGTCATTTAACCCACGGTATAACAAAATTGTTTAAGTTTTTTGGGAAAATGTAGTTTGCAGATACATGTAGTGTCGAGTTACCAATTTCAATGAGTGTAAGGATGAGAGTGTGAAAAACAATGAACAAATAAAATTTATCTTCCTTCCTCTCATTTTCCTAAAAATATGGTAGTACAGCTTTTGCAATGTTTTTTTTTTTTTTGCTCCTCTAGAAACAATGTTGTCTGGTTTGACTTAAGGGAAATCATTCAGGGTCACCGATTTAGGTTCCTTAAAATTATCAAAACAGGTCACTGGACAATATATACACGTAAGTTAAATATATATAAATGTATACATAAATATGATATATAATGTATATAAATGTACAGCGGAACCACGCCAAAAGACCATCTCACATAGGACACCACATTGTTAAAAGGACCATAAAAATTCAGTCCACTTATTATTATTCTAGGCTTTTTTCAATCTCACATAAGAGACCACCTCACTGATCAGACCAGTTTCAAATTTCTGTAATTTAGGTGATGATATTTGCAACGTTCCAGTGTACATTTACTAGAAATCTCTTAAATTTACATTAAAAGAAACCCTTAGCAGATGAAAAGCATTACCGTTCACATGTTTATCATTCTGTGGCTGGGCTGCTGATGCTGATAAAGAAGGATAACTCTGTCATCCCTCTGCTATTATTTGAGCTAAGGCTTCTACTCTGTATGTAGGGAAGTTAGTTTTTATTTTAGATCAATCTTAGGCAACTTTGTAAAATGGTTTAAACAATTTCTTCATGAATTGAATTTCAAAATCTCCATTTCATCTTTTTTTTTTCATTTTTTCATTCCTTCATTCATTTACAAACAAGTACATTTATCCACTTATATACTTTCAATCTTTTGATAATTTGTTTGCTCATTCATTTCTCTTGTTATATTTCATCATTAATTGGTTCCTACCTGTATTTCTTTTTTATTTCATTCATTCATTCTTTAACTCGCTCATTCATTCTTTCTTTCATTCATCTAATCAGTTATTCTTTCACTTTCATTCATCTATCTCATACTCATCCTTTGACCTATTCATTCATTCATTCATTCATTCATCCATTCTTTCTTTCATTCATTTATTCGTTCATCCTTTCACTCGTTCATCCATTCATTTATTCCATCCATTCACTCATTCATTACTACATGTACACCTATCTGTGTGTTCCTCACACTTCAACATCTTCAGGTGAGTCTAATTGTTACAGAAAAGGTATTTAATGGTATACCTACTGCTTGTGACCTTCTTGCCCCAAACATAACACCTTCAGACTCTAGTCCCTGGTCAGGTTAACGAGCATTGGAATTATTGTACAGCCAATTACAAATGAAGTGCTCATATCTTAACAACAGGCCCGCCACTTCCTGTTCCTCACTGTGGCTTTTTTTATTCTAATTATCAAAACTTCTCTTCTTTCTTTCTTTTTTTTTCTCTTTCACCTGATTTCTGTGATATCTTTATTATGTAATGTGATTTACCTGGACAGGTATGAATAGAGTGCTTTTATCAGAGATGAAAGCAACATTGAAACATATATACCACACACATAGGTTGAATGTCTGTGGAAGAAATGTGATTTTGTAGAGATAGATTTTTTGTGCGTTTGCTTTTGAAAGTAATAAGTAATGATTTTTGCTGTTTTATCTACTGTTGTTTCATGTAGAAAATTTAACTTTCTCCATTTTTCCCCACAAATAATTTAATGTAGGTCTTTAATCAGCTTACAAATCCATTTTAGTACCTGGTAGTTCGTATTCTACATTGTATGTCGATCCTTTCTTGCCGAATTTTAGATCAAAATTATTTTTCTTTTTGTATGAGTGACTGCTAAAATTCTCTTGTCCAAGGAGGAAAATATGCTGGACAAGGAATTGAAATTTTGGTTGTATTGTTGTTTGACATCCCACTCAAGAATCTTTTACTTATATGGAGACGTCACAGCATGATGCAGAAGGGCGACAAATTTGGCCTATTCTTGGCACTTATGGCCTTTGCGTTGTGAGAGTTCTAGGACATACCGACACTTACTGTGCCAATGGACCATCCCAATGACAGGAACAGCCAACCGCAGCGCAGTTTGAATTCGAACCAATGACCTCACAATCAGAAGGTGAACATGCTAGCCTACTGAGCCACAGCTGCCAACAATGATGGAAAGTATAGAACTGTATACTCGAATTTGGTCTTCCACCTTAAGAGACTATCCATGAAAAGATGCAAAAATGATTGCTTATTACATGTATAGGTGGTCAATTAGTTCAGGTGATTTGTATCGGAGAAAACGGGTGTAAAGAGCATATTTAGGTCACATAAAGCAGGTACAGTCTAAGCTGCCTTAGTGGCCAACTGAATTTAAGGACTACATGTACGTACCTGTATCTGTGACCTAGATACAAGTATAAGCTTCCCAAAGTACTTTCTTCCTATATACAAATTACCTAAATTAAGAGGGCACCTGTTATATATGACCCTTTGTGCATCTGCCCTTGGATGGTGTCTCAGTTAAAACAGGTTTGACTGTAGTTACATAAATCAGTGAGTCGCTGTGGCAGGTTAGATTGCAAAACAGAAAAGGAAATTGACGTTACACAGTGCACAAAGCTTTCATGCTACTTTTTTACTGAAGGAAAATGTTTGCACAGAAAATTTCATCCAAAGATATGGTTATCAATGCTGTGGCCCGACATGGTACAAAGAAAATCATGATTCCGCCGTAGGTTTTATCAACAGGTACAATCAAAAGGGGCAGAAAAAAAATCATAAGTACAAAAATGATACATCCATGATCAAAGGATTAGTTTGCACTAGACACTGCATTACTTCTCTTTGAACTCTCTCCGATAGCATCAGCAGTATCGATAGAGTAAGCATAACTCAGCTTCTTCGATAGTAAATCGTTTCGTCAAGTAGCGCGTTGTGACAGATGGCAATAGGTAGGGTATGTAAATATGTACATTAAACTTGAACGTTGTCGAATTAAAACACATTACTGTCACAAAGATTTGCACTAAAAAGGGTGCTTAAACGACATAATGTAACAAAGAAATGACATAACTGATCTTCATCTTCTTTCCGGGTAAATTAATGAGATGTCTCTTACGTGATTTTGTACAAGCAAGTCATTAAAATCTTTTAAAAATCATATTTGTTTCATAGCCTTTAAATTTGAATTCATGTATTATTCAAAATGTTTCTTTATATACTCATTCTAAAGTTAGAATTTTGAAATAGAATGGACTTTTGCATTTAAAAGTGAGGGCCGTCACGGCTTGCCTTAACAAGGGGATGTCTTAGGCTCAAATCTAAGTAGGGGCATGGCTGATATTTCTCATCATTCAGTTAAGATGATAAAAGCTAAGGTCATATGTCCTAAAAGATGACGGCATGTTAAAAACCGTTAATCTTAATTGTCCTGAGTTTTAAGGAAATTCCAAATTTTTTAGCCCTTCACTGACATACAATGATGTCAGCTTTATGAGAGAAAAATTCTTGAGTGGGTCCTTAGACGACAAAGATCACGCAAGAATTAGTGAAAAGCAATGATTTGGTTGGTTGTTTATTGTTTAACGTTCCAATCAAGAATCTTTCACTTATATGGAGACGTCACCAATGCCGGTGAATTGTGACAAACGTGAACTATGCTCCGCACTTTAATATGGCCATTGAGCAGCGAGTCATCCTCAACATGGCCGACACCTACACTGTATGTGCCTCGAGTTTTTTCGGTCTCATCCAAGGAACATGGAAAGCCAACCGCAGCGCATTCTGGATTCAAACCGACAACCTTAGGGCCAGAAGGCAAACATGCTAACCTCTGAGCTATAGTGGTCCCTGAAGATATGAAAGGGAAGGATATGATAGTGATAAAAGAGAGAAGTTTGGTTCTGAGACCTGATGAGTGATGCGCTGCACATAACGGTACATATGTCTGCATCACTATTTAAGCTTTGAAGATGCCCCAAAGACTAAGCAACTTATCTAGGTGATTATTTTTATTTTATTTTACTTTCGTTTCATCTTTGTGCCACATGTAAGTCATAAAGACAATCTGTTAAGGGTCCAGGGGCAGCTACGACATGTAATTGAGTAAATTTATGATTTATCTTTCATCTGTAAATGTTTTACATACAATAAGGATATTGATTTTTATTTTTCTGACTTTGAAGTTCCTACTAAATTTCATTCCCTAAATATGATTATGAATATTGGCTTGTTTGGCCTTTTACGCTACAATAGGTATTATTTCCGTAGTGGCGGCATTAAATTGATGATGTCATTACAAATTGTTGCGCTTATTATTTTATCTAATATAGTGAGGGGTTTCAATACACCAAGCCAATTACATTGGACATGTGTACATATGTATTTGTTCAGGCCATCTATAAAAAATTGTTGGTTTCCTGTACATGTAACTTGACTACCTTATTCAATGCATAGTTCCTCAATATTTTTTTTTTTTTTTTTTTTTTTTTTGCGCCATTTAGAAAAAGGCTTTTTTTTCTAATACTGAGATATGGTATGGTCACATTGTTTGTAGGCAGCTTAAATTTTGAAATGGTTATACCATGGAAGCTGTAGGCCACTTGTTTTGATAGATCACTGATGTAAAAAAAATAATTAACCTTTTTAAGTAATCATATGAAGAAAGCCTGCCATGACAGGGCACCTGTCTTGGAAGACCATGCATATTTGCATAGCAGAGGGTGTGGTACCTCTAGACAGGTTCCACTGTACTGTAACAGGTTTATTTTTTTATAGAAGTTTGGGACCGCCACGGCCTGTTGTTTAGCGTGTTCGTCTTCTATCCAAGCCATGCTGCAGTTGGCTGTCCGTGTCTTTTGGATGATACAGTCGACACCGAGGTCGTGTGTCACAATAAGGTCGAGGCAGGTTAAAGAACCCTCCCTGCTCTATGTTCATAAGTGCTGAGCATAGGTAAAATTTGTCACCCTTTACCAGCACTTACTGACGCCTCCATATATATGTACCTGTAAGTGGAAGTTGCTTGAGTGGGATGTTTATCAACAATACAATACATGTACAGTACAATACAATACAGAAGTTCATTTTTATTTACATGTATGTCTATAAGTGTTATAGTATGCAAGCAAATCAGGCCCATTGCTCAAGATCTGATATTATTATAGTTTCCATAGTTTCCTAATCTTTTTCCTGCAGATTCAGCCATGATCGATTCTCAGAAAAGAAACAAACAGGTGAAAAAAATGTTTATTGCAAATGTTTTCAATAGGAGACATAAAATCAACAAAATGATGACATTCAATTTGCATGTTATGGACCATTTACGATTAGATGAAAGCGGCAAAAACCGTAGAATTTGGAGAACTTTGACATTTATGTCAAATACTAATTAGTAAATATCTATTTTTGAGACAAAATTGCAAAAAAGCATGTTTTTAATTGCTCCTTTGGAGAAGTAGACAATTCAGAATTCAAGAAATGATGATTATAAAGGAAACTCAATTTTGTTTAGTTTCATTTGATTTGAAAGTTGACAATCAGAGTTTGCCATAAAAGGCAATAAATTAACAATCAGAGTAGATTGACCTTGCACTGATGTGATAACATTGACTTTCAGGATTTATTACATGTTATTACAATAATGCATTACGGTAACATATCGGCAACATTACATGTTCTTTGATGTGCTTACAGCATGACATTACATTACATGTAGTTCATACGTGTATCCAGGATTTTTTTTTCGAGGGGGTCAAAGTTGTGGCAAGTGAAAAAAAACGCTCTTAAAATTTAATCTTAATTCTCAATTATGTCCAGGAGAATTCTTTTTTTTTGGTCATAAATCATGATGGTACATGTATATTCTTTGCAAATTCCAGGGTGGGTTGGTCTCCCAAGACAGGACTTCTACTGTGTATAGGGTAATTTTTGCCCCCGTGACATTTTCGCCCTAATGCACTTGCAAAAAGTTTTGTGTCGTTTTTAATTCGCCCAGTGTCGTCATCATTCTTTCCAATGAATTTACTGTTTTGATATCACCCAGTTTTGAATTCGCCCTGCCTTGATGATGAGGGCAAAAGGGGCGAAAATAAAGCAGTGGGTGAAAATTTCCCTGTACACAGTATTTTCTCAGCGATTCAGTGTGGAGTAATTGGTGGTGCTGCAGTGATATGATTGTCTGATGGAATTGTGGGATGATATTTATTTGATAGTGTGGTGTTGATTTGTCTGACTATAAACTCTTACAGAATTAATTTCGAGTATTTTTTTTTTTTTGTTGATACGTTTAAAGTAAATGTTCTTATCGTCCAAGTCATCTAGATGTTACACAGTATCAGAAAGTGATTTTTGACGTTTTGTAGAATGTTTAAATGTTCTTCTTTCAACATCTCTTTTACTGTCAACATCCTTAGATGACCTAATGTCACTTCGCCCTGTTTCAGGGTTACTGTCCTTATTTCCCAGCATCCTTTTCCATATAATATATATCCCCTCCCTTCCAATTACTTTTCATCACATTTTTATACTAATAAATCAGTTTACATTTATACATTTCCTCTGTCAATAAAAATATGTCTGTTTTCTGTAAATATTTAGGGTTAAGTAGGGAGGGCAGGTCGTAGTGTAAAAATCCTAAGGTCGCCATGCTCACTTGAACTCAAAGGTCATAAGGTCACTGTGATTCCTGTGCAACTTTTATAACGTGTAGCCACACTATACCAGAGTTATTACTAATCAAAATTTGAAATTAGAATTCATGTGAGATGTAGCAGGTTAGTGGTAGTGTTTAGAAGGTGTCATGTCCTATAAACACACAGCTCTGTATACTGTAGAGATGTATCAGGTAGCCTCTTGCCTATCAGTTACTGATGATAGATGCTCTTAACGGAGGGGTTAGTACACAGAGTGAGTCAGTAGCAACCATTTAATGCTTCATATTTTGGGGTCATAAGATCAGATTCTTCTCGTATTGCCATAGTTTTTCCAAGGAAAATTTTCTTCTGAAAAAAAAGTAAGTAAATTTGTAGCAATATTTAAAACTCTTTATCTTACATCAAACTAAGGTAGAAAAGCAAGAATTTTTGTTGTTAGTTTTAGAATCTGCAGTGTAATATGAAAACTAGAGCTGTATTGTAGTGTGATAAGGACGATTTGGCTCATAGTCTGTTTATCGCACATATACTGCCTGTGAATCATTATTAAGAACTTGTATGAATTGTTCTATCAGTGTTCTACAGAAGAGGTGTGCTGTGGATTTGTTGTGCAAGATCAGTTCAGTGGATCTGTTGGTTGGTTGTATTGTTGTTTAAGACCCTGCACTCATGAATATTTCACTTACATGTACATAATCTACATAATGCATACATGCATATACAGTGGAGCCTCGTTCATCCGGACGCCTTCGTTCCCAAGCAAATTGTCCGGATAAATGAAGCGTCCGGACTACTGATATGTAAATATCATAATGAGCAAGGCAATCTGAAAGTTTTGTTTCCTGGAAATGTCGTCTGGATGGTGAAGCATCCGAATTATTGGCATCCGGATTAATGAGGCTGGACTGTATGTGGAGATGGTGGCGAAGTGCAATGCATTTGGCTTGTGCTGTGAGTACTTCTGGCTCCATTGATTATTGAGGGTTCTTTAACATACTGACACATAATGTGACACATGACCTCAGTTTTAACTGTCTCATTCAAAAAAGAAAAAAAAAAAGATAGGATAAGCCTGTTGAGTCCACAGCATGGATTTGAAACCACAGCCTCCTGATCAGAAGGTGGACATGCTACTAATGGAGGCAAGATGGCCTCTTGTCAGTTTGCAATCGTAGTCTGAATATCAGTGTTTCACAATAACAGTCAGTCTCTCTCTCTCTCTCTCTCTCTCTCTCTCTCTCTCTCTCTCAACAAAACGGGGCACAGGAGTGACAGAGAAGAAAAATATTGTATTCTTCATTACCAAAAAATGTTCATACCTATATCCCATTCCCATAAAATGAATTGGGTAGAGTTATTTCGCTTGAACTCTGAAAGTTCCAAAGAATTGCAGATTTCCGAATTTATTATCACAACCATACATGTGCTATGTGTACATGGACTTTTTGAATTAAAAACTTGATATACAGAGTGAACTGCCATGGACATATGCAGGTCAAATTCTCATTCCATTGGGATTTACCAGTAAGAATTTTAAGGAGAGTTATGTCCCTTTTGACTTTTCTTATATTTGAATTTTTTTTTGTTCATCTAAGAAGTTTTTGTATTATCCAAAAATTGAGTTTTGACCTTGCTGATCATATTTCAATGCAGGAAAATTCAAAGATAAACATTAGAACTAGAAATTACAGCCCTTATATTTAGACTATACCCATAAACACTATGCATATGATATACAATGTATCAAACTCTGTTACATGTACATGGGAACCTTGACCTAGATAATGCTAATATGCCAATGTCATAATGTCTCACAAAAAACATCTTATGCTTTCCAATTAGACTTCTTTTTTCTCTATTCTTTGTCTTAATTCTACATGATGATAGGAAATATTTATTCATTTCCCTCTCGATATATTGCTACATCAGCTGGATTTTGTTTTTAGACACATACATGTATTAGAAATCAAGACCAGTGATCTATATACGTGAGTAAAGCTTGATTTATAAGGCTTTGCAAGGTGTCTACGAGGCAAAAAGAAAAAAATATAAGAAAAAGAGACATTTTTTGCAAAGTAGCACAGGATAAATCTTCCAAGTGTTAGAGGTCAGACGGTGCAGCATTAAATTAAAACTAATTGTGTGTATTGTCAATTGGGGCATGTTAATATTTTTGTCTTATCAGCGACTTGTCACCTCGCTAATGGAAATATATGAACAGCTCCGTACTTATCTGACGTATACCATCTCGAATTGCATCTTGATCTCTGATTGCAATTCTCGACCACCAAATTGCTCCTGTTTGCAGAGTCTCAGAGCTTTATCTCAGTATCGTCCATCTTGTCCATGGTTGAACCTTTGTCTGTATCTTTAATAGCGACCTAGAGGTGAAAAGTTGGTAAGTTTCATAATTTTCCAAATTTAATGATTCGTATTGATTGAAGTGTGAAGTTCTTCTCTTAAAGAATGTTTTTTTTACATGTAAGTGCAAATTCAAGAGGGGGGTTCTGACTCAATGTCAAAAAAAAAAAGTTAGGGGATTTTATGAATCCATAAATATACAGGTAACAACCTAGAAAAAGGTGCAAATATTTAGAGTTTTTTATGCAGCTATATTTTGATATACTGATGTTGTTTACATGTAACAACCCACTCAATATGTCTTTGGCTTATATGGAGATGTCACAGAATGCTGGAGAATTTAAGGGCTTCATAGCTCGGCATTTGTTTGCCACTTGCAGCCATTGACCAGTGAGGTAGTTTCAATGTGTGGACACTTACTGTGAAACAGGATATTAGTTTTTACTGTCTAATCCAAAGAACAAGAAAAGCCAACTTCCTTCACTTAGACTTGAACTCTATCCATTTGATGGTATGGTATTATTTATTATAATGTCCCACTCGAGAATATTTCACTCATATGGAGACGTCATCATGTGCCGGTGAAGGGCTACAAATTTTGCCAATGCTCGGTACTGCTAGCCTTAGAGCAGGGAGGGTTCTTTAACATACATGTACGTGCTAACACCTATTGTGACACGGGACCTTGGTTTTTTACTGTCTCATCCGAAAGACGGGGACGTCCAACCGCGGAGTGGCGCTATGCGACACTTTACCGTGCAGCCATAACTGCTCTCTTTTTGATATGATTTAGCTGTGTGGCGACATCTTTTACGATTTATGCATATTTCATTAATTGGCCTTCAAGTTTTAGCGACTGTCCTTCTAACAACAACTCTAACATTTTGTTTGTTAGCTGCATTCATAAAGTAGGTTTTATCATCAATATACACATACATTGTACGGTATATTGTGTATACACAGACAAACAACATTTGAATATCAGTTTCAGATCTAGACGGAATTGTTATTATGTTGTTTTTACAATTTTCACTTTAGATTAGTAACACTTAATTGAATCTCTTCAAATAATTCAGCAACATTTTTTCCCAAAAGTATATTTTTATGCACAATTTCTTGCTAAACAATTAAACCTATTTAGTAAAAATTCATTTCTTTGTATGACCTTGATGATTTTGTTTTAAAGACCACATGATCAATTTTTCATTGTTTTTTGCTTCCTCTTCAAGCACTTGGGTGTGAAATTTGGTTGTACATGTTAATTGGTAGGAACACTTTTGAGTAATCGTTAATTGAGTAATCTGAACAAAAAAACTTAGATGAACATACAAATGTATTAATGTTGTGATTTGGGACTATACATGTATGTATTATACCAGTAGGTACTTAGTCTTAGTTTTGTTACTTTTTTCGACAAAACATTAATCATAACCATAACTTTTAAATAGTAAATGATAGCTAGGGCTTTCTCATATTTAACATGTGTATTTCTTATCACAATTATGACCTTCCTGTTGGCACCAACTTTTTTGTCTTTGACATTTAACAGGGACCCTTCTGACGGGTTCAGTATAAAGGTATAAATGTTGCACAAACATAGTAATAGTCTAACCTGTTTTAAGAGATTGTCAAAGGGATGGAACAAAACTGGTCACATATGACAAGTGGGTGGTCTCTTAATTCAGGTGACTTGTAATGGGGGGGGGGAATATTTTGGAACCCTACATTTAGGCCACATAATGCAGATAGTCCTTTAATTCAGTGGGTCGCTTAGACAGGATAGCCTATATCTTTTCTTTGTTTTCCTTTGCAATAGTACTAGTCATTAATTGAGATACATTTACATGTACATGTGACATCTCCATATGAGTGAAATATTCTTGAGTGGGACGTTAAACAACAACGCAACACAACGCAACATGTATATACATTGTTGTACAACTGGTTTTTCGGATAAGACAGTAAAAACCGGGGTACATACATTTTGTACATATGTATCACATCATGTGGTGGCTTCTTGAAAATTCCTAACTTCTCAGTACTTTCCCTAATTGTTGCAGAGCATAGTCCTGATTTCTTGTAACTGCTTTTTTAGTGGTCTCCATATACATGTACCTGTAAGTTGAAGATTCTCAAGAAGGAAGTTAAACAACAACACAATACGGGAGTTTTGAGATTGTAGCTCTTCTGCTCTTGGAGGCGTATTTGGACATTGCATAGCGAAGCAGGTGGGACTGTTTTCCAATGTTAGCAAAGGGTATAGCATTACCACAAACGTAAAGCATTTATTTCATGTTGAAAAAGAATGAAATTTGTCCTCTAGTAGGTGAAGATACCTAGATATATTCGTTTAATAATATCAAAATGTGGTATATCTTAATAACAATACTGAGATGCAGATACACGCATAGTTATCAAACGAGAACAGTCCCACCTTCCTGCATACTTCGCCAGCTAATCGCGTCTTCATGCTGAAGAGTTCTACAAAGGGAAAGTATCTCAAAACTGACGTATTAAAACTAGTTATAGTAGAGTCGGTCTATAATGAATCGGCTGAAAGCAAATGCAGTGCTATAAGGAAGAGGAATAAAGTACCTGAAAAGAATGACTATTTATCTATACATGTAATAAATTCTGATGCTTAAAAACGAAGGATGCCGATAACAAAGTCAAAAGTCAATCCCCTTGGACTTCGTTATAGACCAACTCCACTGTACTTTGATTTTCCATACCATCGTTTCAGATCTTTAAAGAATAAGATTTCATGTATTCTTGTATTTTATTCTGGGGTCATTTCCACCGCAGTTTTATAGATAAGGAACATGCATTACTTATGGGAGACTTCCGGTGTTCCCTAACGACTTGCTTCCGAATTTAGAAATACTTAATGGCCGCTGATAATTTGACTAGGTCGTTACTCTTATTCATTCCCAGTAAAAATCTCATTTTTTGCGTCCATTAGACATATTGTGATAAGG
>JACSZP010018187.1:0-10025 GCA_016161895.1 Pinna nobilis | reverse complement strand
CTGTGTAAAGGTTCATATATAAAAACAGCGTACAAAAATACATTTTACTGTTTATATTGTCTTATTTCTTTAATTATTTTATTTATTTATCCTATTTTTCTGTTCATAACTAATTTTTTCGTCGTCTTTTTCCTTTTGTGGTTACCCTGCTATATCATCACACGTTTCATCTTTCTATAGACTATCAAAGGATTATTATTAATTCATAATTCAACTCTCATACTATGATATATGATATTCATACTGACACAGTTTCAGAAAAAAATCTCTTAATGATAGTGAAGACAATGATATCGACATACGATCAATATAGTAGTTATCCTATTAATATGTTATATGTATACGGCAGAAAAATATAATTTTCAATTACTGTGTGATTAATGATATACATTTATTTATATATCGGTTTCAGTTTGTATCTAATTTTCTACGATTAGTATTTCTTTTATCATTTAATAACTGATCAGCTTGTAAGTTTCTCAAGTCTCTAATAATATTACTCGTAAGAAAAGAATTTCGTTACTTCTCGGAAGGATTCTTCTATTTTTTATCTAGGTACCATTATATAACCTCAAATAAACAAATGGTCAATATTATAATTATATACATATACTTATAATATATATAATATAAATATGATATTATAATTATGCTGGTAAAAATTATTTTTGCAGCAAACCCAGAATTACAATGTAATCGACAAAAAGAAAGGTAAGAAATTTTGTTATATATAAACATATCCTCAAACGATCAAGATATTGAAATCGGTGTTTCATTTTCTTTTCATTTAATTGTGTTTATTTCAAATTTACTCTATCCCGCATACTTTCTAAGACATATATTCCTTTATTGTAGGTTTCCATGGTCATGACCTTTGGCCTCATTCTTCCAGGCAAGTGTGTCTTTTTTAACGTCAAACATATTACACAAGAATACAAGGATATAGTCAATATACTGAAAATCCAGAAATTTTCGCGAAATTTTATTTTTGCGAATCGGTAGCAATGCAATTATTCGTGACCCTATATTTTCGCGTGGTCGCTTGTTAAGTATTCTAAGTTTATGTTGTATTGAGCATTTGATGTATAAAACGTAGTATTTGAATATTATCTTATTGTCATTATTACCTGCATTTAGATATTATATTATTAGCATATGAAGTAAAACATGTAGTGTTTTTCGTGAATTCTTGGTTTGATGACTGTGTAAAGGTTCATATATAAAAAACAGCGTACAAAAATACATTTTACAGTTTATATTGTTTTATTTCTTTAATTATTTTATTTATTTATCATATTTTTCTGTTCATAACTAATTTGTTCGTTGTCTTTTTCCTTTTGTGGTTACCCTGCTATATCATCACACATTTCATCTTTCTATAGACTATCAAAGGATTATTATTAATTCATAATTCAACTCTCATACTATGATATATGATATTCATACTGACACAGTTTCAGAAAAAAATATCTTAGTGATAGTGAAGACAATGATATCGACATACGATCAATATAGTAGTTATCCTTTTAATATGTTATATGTATACGGCAGAAAAATATAATTTTCAATTACTGGGTGATTAATGATATACATTTATTTATATATCGGTTTCAGTTTGTATCTAATTTTCTACGATTAGTATTTTTTATCATTTAATAACTGATCAACTTTAAACTTTCTCAAGTCTCTAATAATATTACTCGTAAGAAAAGAATTTCGTTACTTCTCGGAAGGATTCTTCGATTTTTTTATCTAGGTACCATTACATAACCTCAAATAGACAAATGATCTATATTATAACTATATACATATACTTATAATATATATCATATAAATATGATATTATAGTTATGCTGGTAAAAATTATTTTTATTTCAATAGAGTTTTGCAGCAAACCCAGAATTGCAATGCAATCCAGAAATAGTCAGGTAAGAAATTTTGTTATATATAAACATATCCTCAAACGATCAAGGAATTGAAATCGGTGTTTTATTCTCTTTTCATTTAATTGTGTTTATTTCAAATTTACTCTATTTCGCATACTTTCTAAGACAAATATTCCTTTATTGTAGGTTTGCATGGTACTGGTCTTTTGCCTCATTCTTCCAGGCAAGTGTGTCTTTTTTAACGTCAAACATATTACACAAGAATACAAGGATATAGTCAATATACTGAAAATCCAGAATTTTTCGCGGAATTTTATTTTGGCCAATCGGTAGCAATGCAATTATTCGCGACACTATATTTTCGCGTGGTTGCTTGTTAAGAATTCTAAGTTTATGTTGTATTGAGCATTCTATTTAGGTTTTGTTTATTAAGCAAGACTTTTATTTTCGCGAGTAAGTGCTCTCGCGTAATTACGCGAAAATAAAACTCGCGAATAAAACCGGATTTACAGTAGTTATATTCAGATTTAAATAGCATTTTTTGTTTTTCTCAATAATATCGGGTACAGCCTTGATACGTTCCGTTTTAATACAAATTACTTAACATGAGTTCTATATTTCATATTTTATCCTTTTTTTTATTTCAGTTTGTTTACTCAGACTGAAATGCTCTACCCACCGACTACCCGTCTGGACAACGGATTTACAGTTTAATGGCGATGATGTTAGCATGGACACAGTGACAAACACTTGTACATGTGAGAATGATGCCATTCAGATGTGGATTATCAATCAGCACGCCCGATATAAAACATGAACAATTCCTTTTTTCCTTCTTTTGTGTGAACTTGTGAAATAAACTTGCAACTCCGTCCTGATTGACCGAAACCTTTGCAAAATTGAAAAAAAAAAATCTTGTGGTTGTGTACAATGACTCGAGGCGATTTCAAACAGCTGTCACAAACTATAATCGGAGCCTTTCAGAAAATGTGAAATGAGATAAAAATGAAATCATTGCTTTGGACATTTTAATAGTGGTTAATTTGTGGATTTAAAAAGTCATTTAATTAAATAATGAACATGGATGATGCTAAGGTACTGCACTTAACTATATCAAAGAGCTGTTTATTATTTCAATTAGCTTTTTCAGTCTAATTTCACATGAATTGACAAGAAATGGTTATACATATATTTTTTATCTACTCCTTCATAGGTTTCACAAAGACAAAGAGCCAATACAATAATTCAATATATAATGGGAGGTAACTCGCAGAACGATTTGTCATTGCTAGAGGTCTCACTATTCAGTTAAAATCTCTAATTGGATCCTTCATTAAATTGTCAACGGTCAAAAGTTCACCCTGGTTAATCCGTTCATAAGCTATAGCTCATCTTAGAGGAAAACTTCAATTGATATATATGTTAAAAAGTAAATATGTGATCCCGTTTTTTTTTCTTTTTTTTCAAATTCCCATGAAATATTTGGTATCAAGAAACCATATGCATACCATTTTGACTGTTTTTAAGTGTGGAGATACCTCCTGCCCCTTTACTTAAAACTGCACTTTTTTTTAAAAAAAAATTATTGGTCACAAAAATCACATATATTACACAACAATAACATAAATACATACAACACAGTTCACCTCGTACATGATTGTAAACATGTTCGGAAGAGATAAAAAAAATACGGATTGTCAAAACTGCACTTAATAAATACTCCAAACTGTACATTACCATAGGTTTTAAAATTCTACTGAAATTCAGCTTTCTAAATCACATTTGACCTATTTGCACTACATTTTCATTATATTCCAGCAATTAAGACATTTTCATGAACACTTTTAGATAGGTGTCACCTCTGTGAAACTGTACAATAAAACACAGAGTATTTAATGCCACTTTTAAAAACTTAAAACCTGTAATTTTCTATAACCTTCCTGATATTTAGATCTTTCCATTTATTTCAATCGCAGTCAGTTTGTATATTTGATTACTTTAAATTTCATTTCGTACTTTATTATTTTTCATTACACTTATTGTTTTATTTAATATTTTATTTACTTCATATTCTTAAAATATTTCATTTGATTTATTTCAATTTTTTATGTTTTACGTATTTATTTATTATTTTTTATTCATTTACTTTTTTCTTTTCTTTTTAACAAAAATGAAAATTTTCATATCAGAGTTCCCTTTTATTTTTCATTATTTTTTTTATCATTTTACAAACAGTCAGAAATAAATCCATTCCGGGGGTACACACCGTTGGTCATTCTTCGTATAACATTTCTGTTCGCAAGTTGATCATGGTAAAAGAAATTTGTCAACCTGAATAACAAGAGAGAAAAATCATTAATGCCCTGACAAATTCAGTTTTTACGGATGAATAACAAAATGCTGCCAAGAAATTTGTATCAACTTTGAAATCTGCATTCGATAGCTATGAAAAATGACAAAAATATGTCCATGGTAATTTTGAGTTATACATGTTTATATGTTTCTAGCTTCATTTCAAAAATAAAATTTAAAAATGTTGCATTTTTCAAATTTATTTAGAATTGTTACGTTCTTCCTTGTTTTACAATTGACGTAAAGCCGAAGCAAGACATATAAGTATGTTACATTTCGTATGAGACGGTAAAAAAAACCATGACGTTTGTCACATTAGGTGTTGGCACGTAAAAGAACCCTCTTCCTCTACGGCCATAAGTGCCGAGCATATGCAAAATATTTGTCGACCTTCACCGCCACACAATGGTGACTCCATATAAGTAAAAGATTATTGAGTTGGACTTTAAGTAACAAATCAACAAACCAACCAAGGAAAGGTGACTCAAGTCGCCCACTATTGAAAACCCAATCCCCTTCCTCACGGTGTATAAAAGAACCCAACAGTATAGCCCTGTCCCAAACCAGAAAGTAAAACTGAAACATACATACTTTTTGAAGGAATAGCTATGCTTCGCATCGTATGTATAGTAATAGTTCACTGACATTGAGTCTACAGTCCGAACAAACAAAGTGCTCGTAACTGTATTATAGCCGTCGAGCACTGATACGGTGCCATTACTGTCCAGCGAAGGAAAATACTGTAAAAGGGAACAAATAAATTTATTGGTGGTAGCAAAAAAAAAGAAAAAAAAAAAAGAAAAAGAAAAACAAGTCAAAAAAATATTTCAAATTTGTCAGTCCTCATGCATTCAATCATTTGACAAATAGTTAAAGTCGGTCAGTTAAGAGAACCAGACATTGGTTACACACAAAATGAACATTGTTATGATTATATTGGAATTACAGAAGACATTCAATTACAGTATATATATACAAGAATTTTGGATTTAAAACATGTAAGAGAATACTGAATACAGAAAATAGAAATTAAATTGAAGAAGTTTTAGAAAATCCAAGTACTCAAAATAAGAAAAATCTTGATCAATAACGATCTCTACGTGGAAAATAAATACAAATTCCTAACGGGATGGCACCAGAAGTCAGGACGGAGTCAGCAGGTGCCATACCTGACGCTAATCTTCCACGGAAAACCTACGGTTTCCTTTAAATGTCCATCTCGGATGATTATAATGCTTTATAATGTAATCGGTTACTATATTGTACTGTTATTATAACTTGTCGAGGGGCCTCCGCGGCCGAGTGGTTAGCGTGTTCGACTTCGAGCCGAGGGGTCCGGGGTTCAATTCCCGCGGCACCACTCCGCGGTTGACCGTCCCTGTCACAGTAGGTGCTGGCACGTTAAAGAACCCTCCCTACTCTACAGCCATAAGTGCCAAGCACAGGCAAAGTTTGTCAACCTTCACCGGCATACGGTGACATCTCCATATGAGTGAATTATTCTTCAGTGGGACGTTAAACAACAGCATAACAAACAAAACAAAAACATAACTTGTCGATCATTGTAACTGAAATAGACACATTTACGAATACCGGTTAATAGCTTGCAGTTTAGTTCTATTCTGTTAACTAAAAGTTGTTTAGAAACTATTTTATACTCATCTAACCTGAAACGGTTATTCTGATTTAAATTGTCCTCACAAAAGGACAAGAAAAGTTGCCTCGTTTGAGACTCAAATCCACAACCTCGCATGCTTAAGTATATCACTTTACCATGGATATCTGGCGAGTATCATTCTAACCTCATATGAGCAGTTATAATATGGCACCTGACTTAAGTTAGAATCGTAACTAGCTATTTTTATTTCGTAAATGCATAAAGTAGGAGGTTTCAAAACTCCTCCCGATTAAGATTCCAGTAGATTGCACTAGTTGTTGTTTCTTTGTTTTTTTTTCGCCCCACTCAAGAATATTTCACTCATATGGAGACGTCACCGTGTGCCGGTGAAGGGCGACAAATTTTGCCTGTGCTCGGCACTGCTGGCCGTAGAGCAGGGAGGGTTCTTTAACGTGCCACCACCTATTGTAACACTGGACCTCGGTTTTTACTGTCTCATCCGAAAGACAGGGACGACCAACCGCGGAGTGGCGCTGCGGGAATCGAACGCCGGACCCCTCGGCTGGAAGTCGAACACGCTAACCACTCAGCCACGGAGGCCCCAGTAGATTGTACTACTCACGCTCCATGTCACCCCGCCGTCATCTGACACACCACACTTTGAGTTTGCATGTTCCATTATACACCCATATAGAATTGACCCGGTCTTCACAAAGCTGCACTTGACATCGAGATAAGTATTTCCACTGTGTCGTGTTATAAACTTTTGAACTGCTCTGTACTTCGGTACTGACAATAGATCTTGTCCAGTATATTCGATCATTCCCCAGCTTCCGTATTTTGATGGGAGACCACATGAAGAGAAATAATTGAATAAACCACCTAAAACACAAAGGAAATCAAGTTCAAAGGACAAGCTAACAAATATTTAACTAAATTCTCATCATTTCAAAAGAGACAAATGAAATAGCCCGAAAGCTCTAAAAGCTCCATATCCGTTGTTGTTGTGAATGTTGTCGTATTGTTGTTTAACGTCCCTCCGAAGAATATTTCACTCATATAGAGACGTCAACGTATGCCGGTGAAGCGCGACAATTTTTGCCTGTGCTTGACACTTTCTGACGTAGAGCAGGGAGGGTTCTTTAACGTGTCAACACGTATTGTGACATGGGACCTCGATTTTTACTCTCTCATCCGAAAGACATGGACGGCCAACCGTGGCCTGGCGCTGCGCAGATTCGAACAACGGACCCTTCTAATCGGAATCGAACAGTCTTACCACTCGGCTACAGCGGTCATTCTATCATTCAAAAGTACTTTTATAAAACTCAAAACTGAAGTGCAATTACATTTTCCATTGTGATGATCTTTTATCGTTGTTATATTTTACCATGCACACTTGACTATGGGAGTTTTTGAAATGAATAAAAGTAAGCAATTTATATTAAAATTCTAAAATATATCAAATGTTGAGATCCTGGCTATGGCGTGGCAAATTTTCTGCCTTGTTGATTAACCGGTGTCCTTCGACAAGAATTACTTACAGGTTCCAGATTCGTCCTAATGAATGCGTAATTAAAAACTTGTTTTTAGAGATGAAATTCATGTAGGCGAAAATGCTTTTTTTTCAAAATCCTTTATGTAATTTTTTGTTTAGGTTACTTTCAATATTACACTATCCTCAATGTTCAAGCAATTCAGAACGATCATATTTGACATCGAAACCAGTTTAAACGATTTCGGAAGAAATTGAAGTCCGTGAAAATAGTGGCAATGATTGTCTTTCATTTTCATGTATAGTTTGACTTAGTTCTTTTTCTTTAAATTTAAAGTGCAATTGAAAAAGGAATAGAAAATACTTAATATAAAATGGATCATAAAACAGTTATCTGAAAAAAGAATAAAATCCTATCAAAAATATTGTTTAACTAAGTCAAGCAAAATGAGCATTTTATAAAAATGATTCAACTAGTGAATATCCGACCGTTATAAGAGTTATTCCCCTTGCTATACATTTCTTTCTTTTTATACCTTTGGAAGTGTGATTTTAATTGAAGTCTCACTCATTTTGGTACGCCTAAGAATACCGGTGAGGGGATCTTGGCCTTTGCGCAGCACTTACGTACCGTCCTAAAATGAACGATGGGGTCTTCGATTTAATTGTGTGTCGTTTGAAGGATAGTAAAAGACAGTCTACTCCGTTTTCCCGAAACCAACAGCGTAAGTGTCTTGTGGTAAGTACATAGTTGCAGAACCATCAAAATTATTGTGAGTAAACATCAACATATACATGTAGTTATCAATTTCAACCTGCATTTCCTACGCAACAACTGCTGCATCAAAAATAAAGAATATTTCGAGAAAAGCTATCTTGAATTTGTAAATAACTAGTATTCTTGAAGGTCTGAGTAACATTATCTGATCTGATAGAGTATATTTTGCATAAAATAGGTGATAAAAAATCTGTACCTGGCGCTGTATTATAAGGGTCGCTATTGACAACGGTAAACCAAGCCTCTAATACATCGGTCACGGCAGCCTCCATTAAGTCATGTCGGTTGAAGGAAATGGCTTGATATGTTATTTCATCATGGCTAACGCCATGTGCGATAGCTCCTGATTCAACGATCCCTGGTCCTCCCTCGTACATCAACAGCTTCAGACTATGGTTCTATTATTTAGAAATAAACTAAAATTTATATGCTAACAGTCAAAACTTCAAATGCGAGCAAGTCTGAAGTATTGTTAAATATTCAAAAAGAAAAAAAACAACATATTAATATTGCTGCATATACATGTATGTAATTATCTCACGTGACAGATGAAGAATCGGTTAAAATCAGCAATTCTTAAATTTTATAGTCGATACATCAGCCTGATCAGCCTGTGCGGTCTGTCATGTTTCATACTGGTTGTTAATCCATTCGTATCACACTGAATTTGACAACGGGTTTCTCAATTTACCTGATCAAGATATATGGCTCACGGCGGGTGTGACCTGTCCACAGGGGATGTTTACGCCACTTAGGCACCTGATCCCACAACTAGTGTGTCCAGGGGTCACAGTTGTTTTTTTATTTTGTATTCTTTTAAGAAATTATGATATATTATTCGTTACCTTTACCTTTTCATTGTGAGATTTTTACTCCAAGAGACGATAATGTCTATATAAAGGTTTCTTTATAATTTAAGAATGTATATAGTCGCACAAGTTAAAGATCATTTTCGACTTCGAGTCAGGGTTTCGATTCCCTCAGCGCCACTCCGCGGTTGGCCGTCCTTGTTTTTCTGATGAGACAGTAAAAACCGAGGTCCCGTGTCACAGTAGGTGTTGGCACGTTAAAGAACCCTCCCCGCACTACCGCCAGCAGTGCCGAGCACAGGCAAAATTTGTCGCCCTTCACCGGCACACGGCGACGTCTCCATATGAGTGAAATATTCTTGAGAGGGACGCATTAAAACTAAAAATTGAGAACAACATAACCAACAAAACACCAACACCTGATTCTATTATCTTCTATAGGCCAGAAACTATTACAAAGGGACAATTTGGTTGGTTGAGGAGGTGTAGAGTCGGAGAGAGGGGAGCTGCTGTTTTGGATCTTAGATGTTATCTGATTGGTGTAAAATACAATTCTATCAAACGTAATACAGTAAAGGGGCGGTGAAGTGTTGAAACAAATTTCGAATGACTAGATTATTTTAAACTAGAGCTCTTAAGACCCCTCGAATTAGGTGTGAGCCAGTGTCAAAAAGTTGTGTTCATTTTATATGGAAACAGGGGTTGCCCTAAACAGGGACATACAAAAAAAAAATCGAGACGGTCAACCCCTGATTTTCACTTTATTCGAGGAGTGGGGAAGGGACAGTATACAAACTGATGTATAGTTTACATGCATTGGAATGTCGGATATATAGAATATTTTACGAAATGCTGTAACATTGTTGCCTATGGGAACCTATTTAGTGTTATCTGACTTATCATATTATATAATGTTAACTTACCTTTGCAACTTCCATATAATGTCTGTAGGAACTCTCAATTTTCGGCATATCGTTCTTACAGTACTGTGAGATTTCAGCAAATGTCATATTAGGAAACTGATCTTTCTACAAAAAGAATATGTTGCAATCATACTTATGGTCGCCACCATGATATGGTATACCTG
>JACSZP010018184.1:0-34912 GCA_016161895.1 Pinna nobilis | reverse complement strand
GGTTTCCACACCATTACTCAAGTACCTAAGGGTCTACAATGTTGGTACTTCACACATGGGTTGCCCGTGACTCAAGGAGGGTCCCTATTGATTTTGGGGTTGAAAAGTCAAAGATCAAGGTCACATATCTCCGCTCCTTGAAAATGCTGGCATGGGGGAGGTATAAGTCCCGTTAGGACAATTCTAGTTTTTGATTAGCAACCTATTGCCTTACTGATATGTACTTCATGAGGTATCGTTATTCATGGGGTATCTAGTTTTCTTTGACTGCTAATGTAGTAAAATTAAATCCTTTATGAATAAAAGCAAAAATGTAGTAACAAAGACTACCAACATTTCTTTAAAAAAACAATTTAATTATTGTTGTTTTAGACTTTGAAGACAATGTCACAAATCAGAAAAACTTTCTGTTTGTCCGGGTAGCTTACATGTAATGGTTAGCGCACTCACATCTCACCAATGCCACTCTGGTTTGATCTTCTGATTTGCCATGGTAGAATTTGGGATGGTAGGGTGGTCGCCAGCTCAGACATGTGGGTTTTCTCCGGGCACTCTGGTTTCCTCTCACAGCAAGGACCCCCTCCCCCTCCATCAGTCCCAGCAAGAAACATTAATATAAATTCACATAACTTTTTTGTTAATCATTGTAAATAAATAAAGTTCAATTTTTTAATGACAAAGTTTAGCTAGAAATAAGATGGTCTTAATATAAGTGTTATTTTGGGGTAATTTTCTTTATCATAAATAAAATCAGTAAAATTTTGTGAGCAAAAGTAACTGTGCAGTAAAATAGACCACTCTTGCAAAAATCATTTTTCCAGAACAATTCTTTTTTATTGTTACAATTTACTTTATTCACAAGAGAAATCTGTTTAAAAAAAAGTCATAAAAAGCATATGTTTTTTTTTGTAGGCCTACATACATTTTAATTATTCTATAAGTAATTTTGTAAGTAAATTATTTAGGTCAAGCAAAAAAATCTGTACCTGTCTGTTCCAATTAAACTGCCAAAGAAATCGTATTTGATCCACAATTGTCTTAGATATCATATTAAAGAAACGTTTAATTCCATAACGTGTTTGATAACATTGTTATTTAAACTGCGATGATATTAACATGTCCATGTCAATGCGCAATATTCGTTTTCAAGGTTATTTTAACAACAAGAGTGACGGTCATTTAAAACACGATAGACTTTTATGCATTTTCTACATGTACACGTGTCTGCAAACTACATTCTGTAAGACTGAATGGCCTATCAGAATTTTTAATTAGCATGCGTAATCATTTCCTTTGATTCCGAATCTTGTATGCCATGTTTTACATCTAATTGACAGTTTTCAAATTTCATGTAAAGTTATTTATCTATCCAGCATGTGATATTCATTGTGATGTTTTTCATTGGTTTGTTTGTGATTTCTACACCATAACACACGCGTGTGGTTGTAACAAATAGAAGTCAACCCAAGTGTCAGCATCTTAAATTTATTCAAATTGCAAATTCAAACTTAAAACTTTTTGTTGTTGTGTTTTGTTTTGGTACCATACTTTCAATATTATTAGTCTCCCACGTCGAACCAAGGGGACTTAAGTTTTACATTGCATCTGTTTTGTACTTTTGCTTTGCTTTGAACATATGTACAGTAGAGTCAGTCTATAACGAATCAGCTGAAAGCGAATTCATTGCTATAACGAAGAGGAATAAATTCCCCGAAAAGAATTACTATATAGTATATGCTGATGCTTAAAACGAAGGATGTCTATAACGAAGTCAAAAGTCAATCCCCTTTGACTTTGTTATAGACCAACTTCACTGTACTTCATCACAGACGCAACCAGCAATATCAGCTGATAGATGTTTTGAGATAAAAGATGGAGATTCCTAACTAATCAGTGGCCTTGTAAGTGGTGAGCACGTTCATCATCTATTGGTGAGGCTGTGGGTAATCTTCCTCTTTTACTTCTAGGCTTGGCATTTTTGGTTGGTTGATTGTATTGTTGTTTACCGTCCTACTCAAAAATCTTTCACTTATATAGAGACGCCAACAAGTTTGGCTAATGCTTGGCAATTACATGTATGGCCAATGAGCAGGGAGGGTTATTTATTCACCTTCTGTGACACAAGACCTCGGTGTTGCCATTTTTGACACAGATATATAGTACATTTTTAGTACATTTTGCATGACATGATGCCTTGATGACCCACTGTATCAAAGGAATACCTGTCTTATGTGACTTAAATGGTGCCCAAAATGGCTTTTTCCTATATAAATCACCTGAATAACATGTAAGAAAACACCTCTCATATATGACCCATTTTGCTTTTTCTCATGGATAATGTCTCAAAACTGGTGAGACCATACATCATTAAACAGTTGAAGTATCCCACATAAAAACTGGGCTTATGATATTGAGAATATACATTGGAACCTTCCTATCAAAACCATCTTAACTGTTGGCTAGAATCGGTCTGACTTGTGAGATGGTCCTCTAAGTACAGTGGAACCTCAATATTAAGACCACCCAAGTGACTTGCTAAAATTAGTCTGATACTGGTAAGTGAGATGGTATCCTAACTGAGGTTGAAATAACCTTGAACAGTAGTGAACAGACTGAATTGTGATGGTCTTTATTGTGAGGTGATTTCCTGATTGAGGTGGTCATGAGGCAAGGTTACACAGTTTATAAAGTGAAGGTCACTGTATACAAGGTGAAGCTTAAAATCTACTGTAGATACAGAAATTTTCGTTGAGCCTTATTTTGGCGAATAGGTCGCTCTGTAAATATTTGCGATACTATATTTTTGCTTGTGTGCATGCTAAGTATGGTAAGTTATGTTGCATGGTACATGTTAATGTAATGTTAGTAAATTTAGCGAGAATTTTATTTTTACGAGTAAGTGCTCTGGCGTAATTACACGAAAATAAAATTCTCACAAATAAAACTGGATTTACAGTAATTACGGTCAGAGTCCTTCTCCTTTTCATAACTTCTTTAAGTTAGTGTGGAAGGAGTTAATATTTCACATAGTTGTTGTCAATGATTTTAAGGCATGTCATGACCAAGGTCATATCTTCATGGTGGATGTCGCATTGCAAATATGGCCAGAATTCTTCTTGCAGTAACAATCTAACCTGTTTTAAGAGACCGTCCAAGGGAGGAGCAAAAAGAGTTATGAATGACAGGTGATCTCTTACATGTAATTCAAGTGATTTATAAAGGAAAAACTAAAAAAGGGAACCATATATTTAGGTCATATAAGACAGGTAGTCATTTTATTCAGCAGGTCGCTGAAGCCACTAAGACTTTATATTTTGTGAACATGAAACTAATACAGGTTACAGAAATATTGGCTTGGTAAGTTGGTTGTATTGTTGTTTAATGTCCCACTCAAGTATCTTTCACTTATATGGAGACGTCACCATGTGCCGGTGAAGGGCGAAAATTTTTGCTTATTATCGGCACTTTTGGCCACAGAGCAGGGAGGGTTCTTTAACATGCCAGCACCTACTGTGACACGGGACCAAGATTTTTACTGTCTCATCCAAAAGACAGGGACAGCCAACCATGACATGGCTCAGGCTTGAACCCTGGACCTCTAGATTCAAAGTTGAACATGCTAACAACTAGGCCACGGCAGCCCCAAAAATGTTGGCAAATGCTATGTAGTGAGCCATCATTATGATACTAAGTCTGTCTTTGACAAAGGACCATGGTTGTTTGTACCTGTTGAAGGACTAACAAAAGTATGGCACCACTGAGACTTGAACCCTCAACTAGCTGGTTTTTAAGAAAGTAATCTGTTGTCATAAACCATTTTAATGTAAAACAAAAAATGAAACAGTCTAATCTAGGGGAGTAAAATGTGGTATTTGACAGTTTCTCGTTCAACACATAATTAATACTGCAATTTGACTTTAATGTTGATTACTATCTTATGTAATTTCAAAAGATACATAAACATTTTTCTGCATTTTAATTCGTGAAAACTCATCCATCTCGTACATTATGGAATATTTTTCACATTAGATTCTAAAGCAAAGTGAAGTTGGCAAAAAAAATGAGTTTTGTACTTTTACACCACAGTTTCAGTTTTGATTGTGTGGGCTGAACACTGTAGCGTTTTGTGGTACATTAAAATGGTCTCAACTTGTTGTCAAGAATACATCCGTGAATAAAATTATTGGTGCACATTTACAAGATGAAAGAAAGCAAAAAGAAGGTAACGGACAATTTCAAACTTGTCGAGACCAAATTGTCAAGTCATATTACTGGTTGTATTTCTGTTTAACTCCCGCTCAAGAATCTTTCACTAATATGAAAACATCCCAATGTGCCGGTGAAGGGCGACAAAATTAACCTCTCTGCACTTGTGGCCGTAGAGCAGGGAGGGTTCTTTAATATGCAAACTCCAACTGTGACACAAGACCTTAGTTTTTACTGTCTCATCCAAAGGAAGGGGAAAGCCAGACAGTATTGCTGCGCAGATTTAAACCCATGACCTCACAATTAGAGAATAAACACATTGAGCCAAAGCAGCCCCCATCTTTTGGAGTAAAGTACAGTCATACCCAGCTTGTTGTTGTTGTATTGTTGTTTAACGTCCCACTCAAGAATATTTCACTCATATGGAGACGTCACTGTGTGCCGGTGAAGGGAGACCAATTTTGCCTGTGCTCGGTTCTGCTGGCCGTAGAGCAGGGAGGGTTCTTTAAAAAGCCAACACCTACTGTGACAAGGGACCTTCGATTTTTACTGTTTCATCCGAAAGACAAGGACGGCCAACCGCAGAGTGGCGCTGTGGGATTCGAACCCCAGACCCTTCGATTCGAAGTCGAACACGCTAACCACTCGGCCATGGAGGCCCCCCCTGGCTTATTGACAACCTCTCTTGACAGACCATGCACCTCTTCTTAATGGTAATTTATATTCTTCCTCTTTGGGAAAGCATGCACCTAAATATATTTCTTAACATTGACCTTGTTTATATGACCACCCGAGCCAGCCATTCAGGTGATCTAAGTTTTTGTTTGTTTTTCTGTCTTTTTTTTTCTGCATGACCGTGGTTTTCTGATGACTAGAATTTGTTTGAGCATACATACTTCTATTGTAGAATTAAGACAGCTAAAGGATTAAGCAAAAGTTCTAAGAAATATTTTTACCTCCTGACCTTGACCTTGGAGTTTGACCTACATTTGAGAAACTCTAATATTGTGTTACTTTGATGCTCTACAATTTAGGCATTCATGTTTCACAGTCACATCCTGTTAACCATGTGTCTTCCTGTATATTTCCAGCTTATTCCTGATGGAGCTAGAGGCTGGTTGTTATATGTTTGGGAAAAGGATTCCACAAATTCTGTTGGATATGAGACTTGCTGCACTGAGCCATGATTGGCCACCTTGGATGGGTATTTCATCAATGGAGGGACAATGCCCTGGCAAGATGGAGGATAGCCACCTCAGAAACTACTTGAAAGGTAATAGACTCAACCAATAATAGTAACTTTGTGAAGAGAACAAAGTCAAATAATGGAGGTCCAGTGTCACAGTATGTGAAGATCCCTAACTACTCAGTGGCCTTGTTCATGGTCAGCATGTTCATCATCTAGTTGTGAGGTTGTGGGTTTGAATCCACACTATGCTTTGAATGAGACAGTAAAAACTTAGGTCCCGTTCCGAATTAGGCCTCTGAATGTTCAATAGCCAGAAGTGCTGAGCATAAACCAACTGGTCCTAACAACCAACCACTGGCATACAGTGATGTCTCCATATAAATGAAAGATTCTTGAGTGGGACATCTAGCAACAATACAACCAACTAACCATCCAATCAATGGCCTTGTGTGATGAGTATTTGCCAAAGTCAGAAGCCTTTCATTGACATACATGTATGGTGACATTTCTTTTCGGGTGAAAGATACTAAGTGGGTCGTCAAATAGAAAACAACGAAAAATTTCATGTTCCATCATACTTATCCTTCATTGCATCCTCTTTCTTAATTCTACAATGCCACTTTGAGGTCAGACTCCACTAAATAAGGGGCATTTGGTTGGTTAAGAAGGGGTAGGGAGAGGGGAGCTGCTACATATTGGATGTTCTCTGATTGGTGTATAATGAATTATTTTCAATTGAATATTATAAAGTGACCAATAAAGTGTTGAAAAAAGTGTAAAATGACTAGATTGCTGAAAAACTGGAAATTTGGGGCCCCTTGCATTAGGTGTAAGCCAGTGTCCAAATTTTCTGCTCATTTTGTGTGGAAATGGGGAGTGCTCTTAAATATGGGCATGTAATGAATAATCAAGAAAATCAAGCCATGATTTTGAGTTTATTTGAGGATTGGGGAAAGGATGGCCTACAATTTGGTATATACAGTGGAGTCTGTCTATAATGAATTGGCTTAAAGTGAATTCAGTGCTTTAACGAAGAAGAATTAAATCCCGAAAAGAATTACTATTTATCTATATATGTAGTAAATTCTGATGCTTAAAACAAAAAATGCCGATTACAAAGTCAAAAGTCAATCCCCTTTGACTTTGTTATAGACGAACTCCACTGTAATTTATATGTGTTGGAACAACGGAACCACAGAATATTTGACTAAACGAAACGTTAACACTGTTGCCTACGGAATACCATATAGTGGAGTCTGACCTTGAATTGTATCAAAAAACTAGTCAAAACAAGGAAGAAAATAATAAAATGAATTAATTCAGTGAATACAGATAGCATAAGCATATACAGGTAGATTACACATACACGCAATTACAACCCCCTTCCAACCCCCTTCGTGTCTTTATTCTTTTGAACTCCGAAAATAAACAAAATGACAGTGATGTAAGAATTGGAAAAAAAAAAATTCATTGTACTTGTAAATTATTGTGTGCAAACAAGGAAAGGTTACATGTGCAAAAATAAAAGCAAAGAAAATGGTGTAGCATCTCGAAGCAAAAAAGTCCCCTAAATGAGATAAACTAATGAATTTACAGGGCCTTTTATATACTTGTTGAGTTTTAGGAAGTGATAACACAGTAAAACCTGTCTTGAAAGACCTTATGTCTTGAGAGATCCCTTGTGAAGAAATGGGGCTTCCGTGGCCGAGTGGTTAGCGTATTTGACTTCAAATCGGAGGGTCCGGGTTTCAATTCACGCAGAGCCACTCTGCAGTTGGCTGTCCCTGTCTTTCAGATGAGACAGTAAAAACTGAGGTACCGTGTCATAGTAGGTGTTGGCACGTTAAAGAACGTGCTGCGAATAGGCAAAACAGTGACATCTCCATATGAGTGAAATATTCTTGAGTAGGATGTTAACTAACAATGCAACAACAACAGCTGTGAAGAAATTATCTAACATGTAAGGTTTGCAGCAAATTTGTATTGTTTGTTATGCTGCTGATTAATGTCCCAACTTACAATGTACATGTTGCTGTTGTTGTATTGTTGTTTATCGTCCCACTCAAGAATATTTCACTCATACGGAGACGTCACCGTGTGCCGGTGAAGGGTGAAAAATTCAGCCTATGCTCAGCATTGCTGGCCGTAGAGCAGGAAGGGTTCTTTAACACCTACGGTGACACAGGACCTCGGTTTTTACTGTCTCATTTGAAAGACAGGGACGGCCAACCGCGGAGTGGCGTTGCACGGATTCGAACCCTTGGATCCTTTGATTTGAAGTCGAACATGCTAACCACTCGGCCACAGAGGCCCACAATGTACATGTTAATATGGAGGTGTCATCATGGCCGGAGATGGGTGACAAATTTGGCCTGTGCTCTGCACTTGTGGAGAGCAGAGAGGGAACTTTACTTGCCAACATCAACAATTATTGTTTCTCCAATTACATGAACATTGTATTACATCACCGCTATTTTGTGAATCAAGTGGTTTTTTTTTAAAGTTGAAAGGAATGGGAGAGTTGTGAGTTGTTATTGGTTATTATTTACAGTATAATGTATTTGAGAGAATGTCCAAGGAAGATAAAAAAATGGTCATAAGTGAATGGTGGTCAAGTGATTTTTATAGGAAAAAAACACTAGGAGGCAAATATTCAAGTTACAGGTACATAAAGCAGGTACTCTTTAGATAAGTAAATCACAAAGGCACTTTAGACTGTACAATATACATGCAGGTGTGAAATACTCATACTTATGTAATTAGAGCTTACTGATTTAATCTTTTTTCAATTTTTTTCCTTCCTTGTCTGACTAATTTCTTTGAAAATAAATCTTTTTTTTTATAGATTTTGTTATATATGTATATAAGGAAGCTTTTTCACCTTTTGAATAATAAATAGGGTTAAGGTATGCAGAGGTAATTTTCTTTTTCTTTCTTCTTTCATAACTTAGATGAAATAGGATTTAGCTGGGATTTTCTGATTTTTTTTCCAATTATTGAAATGACCATTTTCTCATTTTTTAAAATGAAAATTAATATTCTACATACTTAAGAGAAGTATTTTAGATGTGTTTTTTAACAACAGAGGAACATTTTAGATGCATTGATAAACAGATCGAAACTCACCTAATCATCGAACGATGTAGACAGGTGAAAAATGCATACCTTTTCTGATCATGCAGGTAAATATCGAAGAAAAGAATATTTTCTTTTCTTTTTAATTATCAGAGTTCACGAAAGGCATACAAACAGAAAATTAATTACTGCACAGCCTTTTTCATTATGCAATACAGATGGAAAAAGAACATCTGTAGTTTGTAGCCTCAAAAATAATTTCTTAGACGCTGTTGGTCTAAATAGATCAATTTCAATAGATGTTTATCATTTCTATTATTCTCAGAATCAGTTCTTAAGTCCGACCTTAATGAACTCATCTTCAAACCGATCTCACTACGGTTTTATAGATAAATAGCCATAATGCACTCAATATTTGATTTTTGAAAGAATGATTATATGACGTTTAGAAAATGATGATAAAATGAATAACTCATTTGTAACAAATAACAATTTGGGTCGCTGTAGGCAATCGATTAGAGCATTTCCCTGTGAATTAGCGAGCCTCTCACCTCCGGTTTGTTTGCATTGGTATTCCATTGAATCTAATACATGAGAAAGTTTGCAGGGTCCACCATTGCTCAGTGTTTAGCATGTTTGCCTTCTGATTATGAGGTCATGGGTTCAAATCCATACTGTGGTTGGCTGTCCCTGTTCTTCAGATGAGAGCAGAGTAAAAACCAGAGGTCCCTTGTCACAGCTTGTGTCAGCATGTTGAAGAACCCTCAATGCTCAATGAGCACAGCTGGGCCAAATTTATAGCCCTACACTGACATACCATGGCATCTCAATATACATGTACAAGGTAAGTGAAAGATTCTTGAGTGGGACATTAAACAACAACAAACAACTAAGAAAGTTTATATTTTATTCCCTTTCATACATGTATATGTAAACAAACTGTACCCAGGACAGGAAAAAGCCAGTTGGCTCCGCCAAGTAGATTTGAACCCATGACCTCACAATCAGAATGTGAACGTGCTAATCATGGAGTCACGACAGCTCTTATAAACAAAACAAACAAATAATAACTATGAAACTCTTGTTTAGTTTGTCATTTTAGCTTTTTAGTGTAGTCTTAGCATACAGATGCCTCCTAAAAATTATTTCTCAATGAAGCCAACTAAAGAGTAATAAATCTTTTTATTTGAGATACACAAAATTATTATAGAACTAATTTCATTTAAAAGTTTATGAATTTGATGGTTTATATTCCTCAAAAGAATTATTTAAAGTACAGTCAGAGAAAGAAGCTTGCATGCATTTTGTCAAATCTTGTTTGTGGTTTTAAGACAATGGATCGCGGGTTAGATAGATACATTGTAAAGAAAATTTTGACTTGTTCTGTTCCAAATCATTGAGTAAGTTAAGATAAAATTGTAGTATTCAGTAGCAGTGCAGGTAAACTCAAGCGTTCTCACCAGCGCTCTGCCTTTGTGAATGTATTTCTTTTATTTTCGTAATCGGACAACAACATCGATAAGTTGGAAATAATACAGCCAACTTACAATCGTCTTCGAAGGATTTGGAAATCCAACGCCAAACTGGTTTTTAACTTCTTTGTTTTGTCCTTAATTATTGATATTTATATACCCTCTTAGCAACTAGATATTGAAATGTTTTATATACATGTATGTATATATATTCTTAATTCACTTCCTTAGAGGAATATAAAATTTTCAAGTTATTTTTCTTACTTATCTTACTCAAAAGATAAAAAATTCATATTCCTTTGAACCTTGGCTCTGAAATGATATGTATATTCTGAGTGCACTTATTTAGAAGATTTTAAAATTTTCATTTTCAGTGATTAGAATTACATACATATACTTGTACTGCCAATCTTACCAATTTTACAAAGAAAATAAAATTTTAACTTTTTTAATCTTTGCCACCTGAAAATATCACTTCTCCCATCCCTTTTCTCCTTAATAGAAATACCAATAATGCTGTCATAAATAGGCTTATGGCATGGAATGAATTTCCAAGAATACTGAGATAAGGTTTTATTTTTAAAAGTGTTTTCACTTTTTGGCCAGAGTTATTGCCCTTTAATAATTTCTAACTATAGGGTGGATGAAGCACATGTTGAGGGTCATATGTTGTACATGTATATACATACATGTACTTTGCTAATTAATGCACCACTGTATATCAGTATGTGTATTGCTGTACGAATACTGGTTTTTGTGTGTATACATACACATAGATGTAGAGATTTTGCAGAATTATTTTTAATTTTGGCATATCAATATATGCATCTTTTGGGCTATTTGCAAAACAACACTTTTATTAAGATGCATTGTAGAGATGATAGACCCATGTTGTGTGATGCATATCAATACCAGATTAGAATATAAGCTAAAAATTTGTGTTCACACTTACATGTAATCCCTGGCATGTAATTGTACAAAAATAAATTCTCAACAAAAAAAATAAATAAATAGATAAATACCAAAAAGGTTTCCAGTAGCAATAACACTGTACATGCAATATTGATGAGCCTTTTTCTTAATTTTGTTCTTTCATTTACATTGTAGCAAACTTTTTCTTAACTTCATTTTTACATTTAGCAAACCTTTTCTTAATTTCATTTTTACATTTAGCAAAAATTTTCTTAATTTTGTTTTTCAATTAGCAAACTTTTTTTATATTTGGATGCTTTTATAATCTTAAAATCATTTTTTTTATCAAAAATGGTGACTAAGCACCAGAAAATGTTGTTCACTTCACTTTGTGCACACTGCCATTGTCTTTTTGGACTTGAGGTATGCCATCCATTATATTACGAAAATGAATAAATTCAATATGAGGTACGAATCGAAGCACGACATTATCTTGTCCCGATTTTGATTAAAATAAAATGATAAGTGGCCATGTATGGTAGGCGGGAGTTTTCTTTTGAAAAAGTTGCTACAGTTGATCAGTCGATCGACTACAATGATTTTTGTCTTAACAAAACGGACAATAACTGTGCGATAAAGTTACCGAATGCTTCATAGACATGTAACTCAATTGTACGATGTTGTTTCCGAATAAAATGATTGAGAGCTCAGATTCATACAAGAATACCACTGAAGTGTGAAAACGTTTGCCCATATAAAAACCATCCAAGATATTTTTTTTACTTCTTTATTTACTATTTGCAACTCTTGCAGGGGGATTCTATTGTTGCCATGACAATGGCAGGAAGTAGCATACCTGCGGAGGCTGATCATGTGGTACATCAAGAAGATGCTACAAGTAGGTCATGTGATACACTTATATTTTTTATCGTTATCGAATGCTGTCATGTAATGCTATAGAGTTGACAAAAAATATACACACAAAAAAATACCATTACAATTGCAATTAATTTTATTTCAAGTAAAATTTTAGAATAAAACAATTAAACTACCGGTATTTTTTTTTAATAGAAATATTCCATCTTAGTCCTGGCTTTTAATTTTTTTTCAACTTTTCTTGTATCAGAATGGACCATTTTTACGAGTGTAAGTCCCCATCATGAAGCCGATCAAGTGCAGGGAACTTTTGAAACGGGATACCTACTTAATTGGGCTGTCTGTTTTGAAACTGTTACTTAGATAGATAAAAAAACATAATTTTCTGCTTCATCTCCACTTTATTGTCATCGAAAGATGAAATTTGATGACAGATTTGACACCCTTATAATACAGGGATGAGTCCACGTGAGCAAATTTTGTGGAATTGCTTGTTGAAGACATAGAATCCTTTTAATAATTTTAAAGTTGTAAAAAATTCTGTCGTCATAATTAGTTACTTTCTACCGAAATAACAGGAGAGTAAGGTGCATTTGATCAAATTTTTTTTTCATCTGTATGATTTATACGACAATTATTGTGATAAATGACGATGGCTATCTCGTGTCATTTCAAAAGACGCATCCAAGTCGTGTGCATTTTAATTCTAAATATTGAAAACAACTCATATGTCTTAATTTCAATTTTTTAGAAATTCAATTTCAGGGGGTATCAAAATGAGAATTAAATGAAAATTAGTTTTATATGAAACATTTATGAGCCAAGGATTTCTTTGAAGAAACTACATGTTGTTGCACTATAATGATAATTTTCCGTGAAATTTTATTACAGTACCATGGGCTTTTTTTCAGGAATTTTCCATTTTTCTTTTTTTTTATATAGTTGACATGTAGATTATTCCTCCCAAAATTATTTAGTGGTTTTTTAAAATGTGTCATTCATAAACAAACATGAAAATGAAATACAAACAAAAATTCTTTTTTAACAACAATGTCATCGTCTCCTGATATGAGAACAAGGAATTAAAAAATTCCTTTTTTTAAATTTTGTGTGGATTTCTATGCTAAGGTATTTTATATGTTTCGTTTTCTGAGTGAAAAAGAAATAGAGAAGATGGGTTGAAAAAAATTGTAACGTATAGATTTTCAGTTCTTTTGTTTGAGCTGTAGACCCTCAAGTAAAAGTTAGTACCCGCTATGAAAAGGTGGTGTAACAAAACTTCTGATAGTTATCCCTACAAAGGAGACCTTGTGAATCGAGGCATGTTCTTTTCTTTTCATCCTGACACTAACTCTTGCCATCAGGGGGATCTATGATGCTTAGAAGTGAAATACGATGGTGAGAATTTATCTACACCTATCAGAGGGCCATATTGTGAAGTCTGAAATGAACGAAATTGAAACTCCCGTAGGTCGCTATTTTTTGTCAAAGGAAAACTTTTCTATTGTTTTGCGAGAATCGTGCTCCTGAGCAAAGTGGCACACACAATTAAAAGAGATTAAATGATAGTGGGGAGGCAATGAACCCATCTTTTGAGAGAGTTTTCATGAATAAAGACGTAAAATCGTGTATTGTCTTCCATAATAGTGAAAAATGTAACAGTTATCATCGAGGAAATCTGAAAACGTCCGATGTTCATGAGAAAATCACTCAGTGGTGTCAGTCTTTTAAAGTGTTGCATTTTAAAAACAAATTTACTGCACTTTACCTGAGTCTTTGAAAGGAAACAAAGGCTTCAATTTCACCGTATTTCTCACTTGAAGTCATTTGCATGGTGTCATGTTCTGGTTAGTAAACAGTTTTACTTCGATACTGTCAAAGACGGGATAGTTTTCGGTTTAATCTTGCTCAATTTATTTCTTTCCATTAAATCCTCGAGACTGAAAAAAAGAGGATCACTGATTAAAAATTGTATTAAATGGATTCAATGGGTATAAATTTATCAAGAGTTGTAAGGTGTCTCGAAACATACCTTGCGCGGTGCATCACAATAGGTAGATTAGAGGGAATAAATGTTAAATATGCGACTTTTCACTTTTTATTACTTTGTAAAAATAAATGCAAACTGTCTCATATTTCTGAAAGAATGCAGCACTTATGTTTTGTCAAAATACATTGAGTACCGGTATTGAAAAAATATTCAGAAATGGTCTAATTATGGAGAGCTTGGAAGAGAGAAGGCATGTTGCTCATCGCAATGTCCATGTTTTTTGTTGCTGGTCTCGTTAGAAGAGAGTAAAATATCGTGCAATTTGAGAACAGGCATATTACATTTCCGAAAGTGATACACAAAAAAGTTATTGAAGAGCATATCACTGCATAAATACATCATCAGAACTTTTCTTTATTCTCCTCAGTTCTATGGTCTTGTTTCACTCCCCAACTGCTTGATTTACGATTCAAACTTCTGATAATTTGCAGCCATATTGTTTAGATTTGCATATTAAGATAAATCAAATCGTTTTGGCTCAATTTTTTCCAGACATCTGCAGTGATGCTTAGTTTTGATTTTACACTTGATTTTTTTTTCTTATTTATTAAGCAATTTGGGTAATGAAAAATGAGTATTTTAAGGAAATCACTTTAAATTTTGGACTATTTCAGTAGAATAGAAAATTAGACAAGCCTTCTTAAATATATATAGAAACCCTTTTGTATAGTATGAATGCAAACTTTCATTGGTACCAACCTTTGTTTTAACATTTTGACCTTCAGCCTCACAGTTTGAAATTGTGTGAAAAAGATAATGTTTCTGGGCTAAATGATATAAAAAACTCAAGATTTTACGTAAGGGTGTCCTAGTAGCGTAGTGGTTAGTGCACTAGTTTCTCACCAATGCGACCCGGGTTCGATCCTAGGATCTGCCTAGGTAGAATATGAGATGGTATGGTTGGTCGCCAGCTCGGACACGTGGGTTTTCACCGGGTACTCCGGTTTCCTCCCACAGTAAGAACCCCTGCATGCCGACATCAGAGCCAACGAGAGACATTACTATAAGTTATTTGAACTTGTTTGTTAATCGTTGTAAAATAAATAAAGTTTAAACTTTTTTTTTAAAGAGTTTACGTAAGTCTCAACTTCAGCTTCTCAGTCATTCAGGATTCTGTCTTTGCTGAAGTTGAGAAAATTCTCAGACTTAAGAAAATTCTTTATGATGCCCAGTCCAGTTTTATGTTGAACAACCAGGGCATGATTATTTCACAGTTCATTATTCTACTCAATACTGTGTCAGATTTCTCATTTTAGTTCATCATTTTATATACATGTAGATAAATCTCAGATGAGACAGTAAAAAACCAATTTCCAGAGTCAAAAATCCTCACTGTTCAATAGCCATATACCAGTATGCCAGGCATGGGCCAAATTTATAGCCCTTAACAGCCATACGCTGATGTGTCCATAGTAGTGAAAGATTCTTGAGTGGGATGTAAAGCTACAATGCAATGACCCAACATTTATCTATCTTCATACAATTTCTATTTAGACATTGTTAGTCAAGCTCTGGTGCTGTTCCATATTTTTTTCATATGTGATGTTCTATAGTCTCATACACAAAGCAAAAAGGCAATTGAGACATAAATCTCCTGGGATGTGGGTTGAAGGGCTGGTATTTGTGTATTAGAGATGGTGCAAATATGATCATCTTCAATCCGTCTTTTGGTCCGATTGACTTCTAGAAGAGAGAGTCACTGTGGGTCACTGGTAGAGTACTCAGCTTTAGGCCTGGAGGTCATGGGTTTGAGCCAAATTTGTAGAGATAGCTGATTTTTCCCATTCTTTGGATGAGACAGTGAGAGCCTGGGGTTATATGTCCGCACATTTAAGATTCCTCAGTGCTCAGTGGCCCTAAGTATCAAGAGAAAGTTGAAACTTAAAGCCCTTCTCCAACACATGGTGACCTTTTCATATGAGTGAAAAAATCTTGAGTGGGATGACATAAATCTAAATAAGAACAATAATTTTTTCAAGACATTAGTATATCAGAAACACATAATCAAATCTTATACACCACTCCTAACTATAATTATNNTGTCTTCTTGAAAGTGTCTGATTTAATCGGGCAAATTAGAAATAATTACTGTCTCTACTTGACAAGCTCTTGGTAGTGAAAATGCGAATATAAGCCGAAGAACACTACTAAATTACGTCTACCGCTACAAGGGGGTCAGAGGCGAAGGATCTGATTCGATAATTGGTATTAAGTATTATTCTGTAGATAATTTTGTGTCTTAACTCTTATTTAACTGGCGAATATTGTAGGCGATCTCGTTACAAACGCAATATATCAATCGGGCGGAAGATCTCTTACTTTCTATTTTACACATTAAAAACTGACACGGTTTATGTGTGCCGATATTATTTATGTTTTTATTTAAAATTTGACAGCAGAAAAGAGGAAATATTTACAACAATATCGAGGACCCACTTTTCCCATTGTACCGTTGTCAAAAGAGCCTAAATTTCTTATGGAGACGTACCCGTTATTGAAATAACTATTTGGGTATTATTAGATTATCTCACGTGAAATTAAAATACTTTCTCAGCGAGTTTAATTCAGTGATATAATTTACGGAACATGAATAATATATTAAAAGTGCATTTCATATCCAGGTATATGTCTCTCTGCCCTTGACAACACATGATGATGAACATGAAATCGGTAAAGCGTAAACGCTCTCTATGATTTTTGATAATTTTCCGTCTAAAGTGGATGAAGTTTGAATATGAAATAAATTTTGAAATTATATATAACTGTCCGATCAGCTGTTCTAATTAGTTTTCTTATGAAGTGGTTATGAGCTATATTACATGTAGGTTGTCAAACATCATATGGTTGACAAATTGAAATTGATCTCTCTACATATGCCAGTACATATGGGTACTGGACACACAGATGTCCACTTAGTGCTCAACAAATCCCCAAGCTTAGAGTTCCCACACGTACATATACCATTCTTTATGCAGGTTAATGGTAGAAAAATAAATGTTACTGTTGTCTGTGAGATTAGGGACCACATACATCACCTGTCCGATGGTTCTCAAAGCCATTCACACCCATTTATGAAACATGATGTCAATTTTCATATATGTGTGTACGACACACATAAACTGAAGAAATCCATCGTTTAGATCTACTCACAACACTGAGTCTTATTAACTTTTTATATTTTAGGGTAATAAAATGAAATTAATTTGAACATGGTGCAACTTGCATAAAATATTAGAAGTGATGTACAAACAGGTGTATTGCACACGGCAGGTGGAAGTAGCCTTTATGTAAATAGTATGTGATTAATCAGGTGTGACCGTAAATAAACATCTCAATAGTCATTTCATTGGCAGCATGTACAGGACTACCGTAATTACCCAAATAGATGTAATCACCCCCCCCCCCCTCCAATAAGCACACAGGCCAATACTAGAGAAAGGGGATGTCAAATATAACAACAAGGTAAATGGGGCTAACATATCTCAGTGGCTAGCATGCTTGCCTTCTGATTGTGAGGTCATGGGTTCGAATCTACATGATGCTGTGGTTAGCTGTCCCTGTTCTTTAGATGAGACTGTAAAAACTAAGGTCATGTGTCACAGTAGGTGTCGGCATGTTGAAGGACCCTCCTCCTTGGGCAATGGCCATAAGTGCAGAGTATAGGCCAAATCTGGTGCACTTCGCAGACATATGGTGACGTCTCCATACCAGTAAAAGATTCTTGATTTGGACGTTAAACAGCAATACAACCAGCCAACCAGTTGAAAGTCATACTGACATATAGTTTATTAGCCTTGAGCTTTTTGGACAATCAGAATTTCATACATATGTAACAAATACAGACATAAATAATGAAATACAGTTGAACCTGTCCTGAGAGACCATATATAAGAGAACATATAAGAAATCATACACATAAACATGTATATTGTAAATAAAATCTGTCATGAGAGACCACCTGTCTTGAAAGAGCACATTTGAATGGCAGAAAGGGTAGTCTCTCATGACAGGTTCTACTGTACATTTGAATGGCAGAAGGGGTGGTCTCTCATGACAGGTTCCACTGTACATTTGAATGGCAGAAGGGGTGGTCTCTCATGACAAGTTCTACTGTACATTTGAATGGCAGAAGGGGTGGTCTCTCATGACAGGTTCTACTGTACATTTGAATGGCAGAAGGGGTGGTCTCTCTTGACAGGTTCTACTGTACATTTGAATGACAGAAGGGGTGGTCTCTCTTGACAGGTTCTACTGTACATTTGAATGACAGAAGGGGTGGTCTCTCTTGACAGGTTCCACTGTACATTTGAATGGCAGAAGGGGTGGTCTCTCTTGACAGGTTCCACTGTACATTTGAATGGCAGAAGGGGTGGTCTCTCATGACAGGTTCCACTGTACATAAAGATTGTTAGGAATAACCAGTAAACATGGTGTTGCAGTTGTTGTTTGTATGATCACATCATCAACTGACCAGAAAAGATGCTGAATTATGTGTAAAAGAAAAAAGGATCGTTTTTTGTATGGGAGGAAGCAGCGAAGGTTGGTTATAGGGACAAAGGCGTTTATTGGATCAAATACGGTAATTATATTTCTGTGTATCTTCCTACAGATACTGTTATCTGTGTTGGAATTTATTGCCGGCATCAGCAGTCAGAACTAAGAAGGAGTTGTAATCAGTTTCATGTTCCTTAAGATATTAATTTGTTGATAAAATCACAGTTGTCAATTTGCAGGTGTCAATCAGCCGATATGACCTCCTGGCGTAGGTTTGATAAAAAGGTCATCAGCTCAACGTTGTGTGATGCTGAGCCAAAATGAACATGTTTAAGCCAGCTTGTTCTTCAAATTTTTATTTCAATGACCATTGTCCAGTACAAAGCCAGTATTTGACTTTACATAAAAAATCGGCACCTTCAGCATGTTTATTACTATTTTGAATCAAAAGACTCATACATGTACTTACCGAGTCTCCCCCAAAAGAGGGAGACTCCCTATTTCTTATGTAAGATAATGATGATTTCCTATGAAAAAATTTCATACCGGGTATCTTCCCCATAAAAAACTTGAATTTTCCTATCAATTCTGAGTAAAATTAAAAGACTCCTCCATAGAATTGAAGTCTCCCTCATGTTGGCAAGTCTGAATTTTAAGCCCATGCTACATTCCATGCTAGCTATGGCTATATGAATTTTTTTCTAGTGGAAGTTGACTTATTGAGCCTGCTGGGAGATTATTAGTAAAATATCTCAAATATAATATTTATATTTAGTACACTTGTCGATTATGTTTATTTTAGGGAATAAGACGATTAATTATATCTTCACCGGAATGATGTAAGGGAACTTTTTTCTGCTTGCATCTGCTATCATGTTAACTTTGATTTTTTTCTATACATGTAACTTAATGAGTGGCGATTAAACTTTAAATAGAGGTATAAAAAATAAAAATTCTAACACCATGGTGGTCCTGTGTATTTTGTATTCTTGAGTACAGATGGTCCTGGTCTCAAATCTGGACAAGCCTAAGTCATCCATATTTTTAACAACTATGTACTTCACCATGATCCCAGTATGTGAAGTAAAACTTCCTTGTTGTTCAGATGCACCATCAGACATGCCAAACCTGAACATTTTCTAGAGGGGAGATTTTTCAGTCTCATGGGGAAAATTCTATTGAAAACTAAGAGGAAAATTTAAGTTTTTCAGGAGGATATGTACGTTATTTTACAAGAAATTTTCAAAATTTTATGAAAAAAATGTCGGTAATGAGCTCTCCCTCTTCAATTGCCCTTCGTGCTGAGCATTATATTGCAGGCAATATTTAAGCCCTTCACCAGCATCTGACGATGTCTCCAATTTTTTTAGACAGTTTGTGTTATAAATACATTTATATATATACTGTCACTCATGAAGAATTATTTCAGCATTTTTTCATTATTTTTTTTGTGTATGAGTGCATAAACTGTGAATACGTACAATTAAATCTTCGTTACAAACCCCAATTTATTGGATTTCATTTTTACTTGTGATTTCAAAAGACATGATAAAGTATTGTATAGATTACCTTGGACAAATTATAGCAGCGCAACTAAATACGATAAAAATGGGCTCGGTAATATGTCATTTCAAGTCAAAGCTAATGATATCATCTTCATAAACGAAGGTAATTTTCACTTCCATTTCATTATTTATAATAACTTTGGCAATTAAAAAAAAAGCACGAAAAAATCGGAATTCTTTTTTTCTAATTGGTGTCTCTTTCACAGAGTCAATAGGTAGATGTAATAATGTTTTAGAAATTAAGAGTTAATAGACTTGGTGTGGGTATCGCTCCTTTGACAGAACAGATATTCTTTTGTTAGGGGTTTTCTCTTCAAAGCGAAACATGTTCCCTTTTCACGGATACATATCATAATTGGGTTTTAAACATTAATGAGAAGAAAAATAGCATAAATCTTTCCGATTATGGACTTAAAATGATCTTGATCATCGATGAATAGGAAATAATATTTAAATCTAAAAGACAGATATGTTCAATAAATGGCATTTTAAATACTTTGGCGAACTTTCATGGAGAAAGCAATTGGTTTAAAGTGAATCTTTATGCATCGTCAATTAACTTGCTTACCGCTTAAATGTTATACAGTCAGTCTGATACCTGTACATTGTATGTTACCCAGCTCAAAGCGAGAAATTTAAGACTGCATCTTCTCTCTATATACCTGACTAACCCCTTTAGAAAACAAAATCCAAACAATGATTTTATATGATGTAGAGTTTCGACTTTGTCATCGTTCCACCTGATTTCTCCCCTTTGTAATCGGGGTGTATAAGTGAGCTTATAACGGCAGGGAGAAATAAACGAACAAACCGCATCCAAATAAGCAGATTAACTGACCTGATGCTCTTAATCTTGTCGCGCGTCAAAAAATTTTAATTTTTTTTTTTTTAAAGTTGCGATATTTGTAATATTACGATAAAGTTTGATAGAGGACACTTGTTAGAATGCCAGACATCAGTCTAGAAAAGGAAGATACATGTATTAATTCGGAAGATGAGAATCATAGCAGCTCAGGGGCTGACGACAGTTCTGAACACGACACAGGTTAGCGCTATGATAATTAAGTTACGCATATATGCTGATTATTTGTATGTAAATAGCTCTGATTATGTGTTTGATTGAGAAGGGTGCATGTGATGGTATTTAAAACAAGTTATGAGTGTTATCTTAAACTGTTTTCAGTTTCGTACAATCGTACCTAGAATCATGTGTCTGTCTGTATCTGTCTTTCTAATAGCCAGTCGGTCTGTCCGACTTTCTGTCTGTCTATCAGTTTGTCTGTCTGTCTATCTGTCTGTCTTTAGTGAAATTAAGATGTCTAATTTAAAGGAGAGCCACTGACTTAAATTTTAATTTCATCTTGGACACCTTGAAATTATCTTTCACCTAATCTGAAAAAATTAACATTTTTAAATTGAAAACAATAAAATAAATGATTCAAATGACTTAACATAGCCTGACTGATCATAAGTATTTAACTTTATACATGTATATTTTTGCTGATCATAATTTATTCGCTCATTTCTTCACTAAAGGCCTAGTCACTAGCCGTTGCCCCATGTCTCAGAGCCAGTAAACATATAGGCTTGGGGCCAAGGCATCTTGACCAGTAGTGGACCATATATATGACCAATAGAAATGTCAGTTTTTGTATAACTTACTAGTACATGTATGTATCATAGTTACATAAAGTATCATATTGGACCTATTAACTTTTATCGGGGAAAAGTGCGTTTTAATGACCGCCTACCGAGTCTGCAGAATTTGTTTTAAAGTAAAGGTCGAGGGCTATTTACATTGTATGTTAATTTTTGAATATAAGTAGGGTGTTCTTTTACGTCAATTGTTGTTGCACTTTACGTAAAATGTACGTAAACGGTAAAAGTTGACAATACTTAATTTCTCTGTCACTTTAGAAATATTAAAGATTTTATCTGATATTAGCATTGAAAATCATTTGTTGATTATGTTTTCTCAATATAAATATGTAGCTTCCTTTCATATTTATAATCCCCCTCCACGTCTCTAATATATCAATATCACGTTTCTTTAGTCCTGAGAACAATCGATAAAGAAAATCTCGTAATGCATACCGGTAAATAAAAAATAATAATAGTATGTATTCAACAAGAAAAATTGATTATTTATATACATGTATGTTTATCTACAAGTGAATATAAATATATAACAAGAAATCCATATCAAATCTCAAATCAATATTAAATGTTTATTTTACGCATTGACAAAATAAATCATTTTTTTAATGTGAATGATAAAAGTTGTATGACAAAGAGTAATTATGATAGAAAAATCAGATTTCAGAAGGAAGTCATTACTGATTTTCAATAGAATAATGTTATGAGAAAGTTATTACCCTGACATTACTCCGGAATTATTGTAAATGAATGCGTGGGTGGATTTAAAGTTTTTGCTGTGGTTTGTGGATGAAGACATTGTTGAATCTTGAGAGTATGTTTTTAAAATTTAAAGTAACTTAAACATTGTGAAAAAATGAATAGGTGTAAGGATAAAGGTTTATTATTGCAAAGTTAAATATGAATAGGATTATTTCCTTATTGATACTGTAGTTATACCTTGTACATGTATTTTAGGTTTATTTAATGTTAGAGATGTATTAATGGAAATTCAGTCATTTCTATAAATTACTTGTAATAGATTGATACATGTAACATTAAATAAATAAATAAATAAATAAATAAATAAATAAATAAATAAATAAATAAATACATGTAAATAAATAAATAAATGAATAATCAATGAAATAATGAAATAAATAAATAAATAAGAAAGAATGAAAAAGTATATGTACATGTATATACATTTGTATAATCAGATAGATATTCAATTAGAAAATGATTTAATAAATATTAAGGTAATTAGAGAACAAATAAATAAATAAATAAATAAATAAATAAACAAATAAATGAAAATAAGTAATTAAATTGTTTGTTGATTTGATTAATGGTTAGATAAATTAAGCCTCTTGATTGAAACAATAGTTCCATATGTATGCCGGTCGTCCAATCCATATTTTATCTCTAAATACAATATGGACGTCTCCATATGAGTGAAAGATTCTTGAGTGGGACGTTAAACAACAATACAACAACAACAATATATACAATGTGCATTACAAATGATCTTCAACATGTGACATTGTAGAATAGTACATATAATGAACCCACATTCTAGATCGAGTGTGGTCATCAAAATCAAAATTGCGGTTAAATTGGAAAGCTATATCTATAATTTTAGGAGGAAAATATGTTGATTTTGACAATAGAGCAACAGAATTACAATTCTTTCACATAGATCTGGTATAAGAAATCTTTATTATGAAAAAATAATTTCAACAAAATCATAACCTAGTCATGCTTAAAGGGCAATAGAAGATTTGATATCTAATTATTTTTTCAAAAAAAGCAATCTATTTGAGATTTCACCTAAGAGTAAGACAATAAAAAGAAGGTGAATTAGAGTGATATCCCCTTCGCCTTCCTGTGGAAGAGAATGGCTGATACAATTGTGGCGCACACGCGCAGCTTCTAATAGGTTATAAATGTAGAAATATATTAATTTCTAGATCTGTAATGTTCAAGAGGAAGAAAATTAATGGAAACTGGCAAAATACATTTGTACAACCAATAAATCTATTTAAACATCTCGAAATCAAAAAGTCAAATTTTGGTATCTTTAATCCCTGTTTGACTTTTGACTTTGATGCAAAAAATAAAGAAGAAATAATAAAAAACCTCAGAGGAAGTGATTCGATAAAGTGTGTAGAGGGCACTCCGTTATCAGACTTTATCACAAGTGTCAGAAGCGGGGATGTTCTTTATGGGTATTAGCATATTAGTTGGAGCTGCGAAATGAAAGTACACATGTTCATCCCGCAGCGAAGATCTCATCCCAACAGTTTCTGCGAGATCTCCGTGGCGATAACACGGGAAATAGTAGCAGAAAACATTTATATCAAAAATAATATTTTTGTGGCATTTGGATAAAATAAAGGGAACAGGTGAACGGCTGCGATTCGAGGGGGGTAGAGACAGTCTTGTACGAGGGGAAGATCGTGATACTATCTCCCGACAAATAAGCATTAACTCGATCTTATCTCGGGAGCATTATCTGTATCAAAATTGAAGGGAAACTTGATGTTTATGGATTTTCAAAATGTTATGTAAAGCGTTATAATTGAATCTGTTCTTTCTCTCTTCTTGTATCACTGATATCTGTATCCGTTTTCAAGGTAGAAATGATACTAAGAAGCAAGTCAGTTTTCCTTAATCATTTTCATTTTTAACCTCAAGTATGTTTTAAATTCACTTACACTTTACAGAACAGGTGCTTGTTTCTTAATCTGCAGTGTGTATATCGTGTTCCAAGATTTCAACAACCCTTGCTAATCTCTTTGAAATGAATGAATTTTGCAAGGCGATTACCAATATTAAATGTGTATCAGGTATACCGATTTGGACTTTGCAAGTCACCCAAACCATTTTTTATGTCATTCTGGATTAGCTTGTGATTAAGCCACAAAACCATCGTTTTCATCGTCTGTAACATACATTTGTAAAAAGATATTTTTCCTCTGTATCATGTAACATTTAGACGTTGATCGTTGTTTGAGTAGGTACATGTATATCTGTACATATATCATATATTCATGCACTTGGAATAAATCTCGATTTATCAAATTTATGTATAACAATATCTTATTACAGTAGAACCTGTCTTGAAAGACCACTATTGTGGGGACTGCCTTTCTTGAGAGACCACTTTCAAGAAAACATATTTTTGAATATTTATATAGTACGGTACATAAGACTTGTCATGAAAGACCACCTGTCTTGAAAGACCACTTTTCTATGGCAGTTACAGGCTGATGCAGTCTCTCAATACAGGCTTTACTGTACTTGATAGTAATCCTGCAGCATATAGGTACTTGTACATCATTTCTGAGTACAGTGGAACCTCGCTATTAAGACCACCCTAGTGACTGGCTGAAATTGTTCTGATTAGTGAGGTGGTCTTTACCTTTCTAGGCCAGATTCCACTGCAAGATATATGCTTCAGACTTGCTAACCTTGAAAGACTACATGGGGAAGATTTTTCAGTCTCATGGGGAAGATTCTAAATTTTACTAAGAATTGATAGAAAAACAAGTTTTTCATGATCGAGGGAGACATGCATTTTTCCATATGAAATTATCAAAAATTTACATAAAAATACATGTAGGTAGTCTCCCTATTTAAGGGGGAGACTTGGCAAGTATGATGCTTTCATGATGACCACCTTGTATAGCTTCTTTTAGTTTCACTAATTCTAGCTTATGATGTAGTAAACATTTTATCATGATGAATTAAAATCTACACTAGAAATCTGTCAGTAGATAGAAATTTCAACTTTTCCAGAAAAAAAATGTGTCAGATATCTCAAAACAAGATAAAATGAAAAAGAAAACAGAAAGAAAAATGACTCTATGCGTTTTCCAAAGGATCCAGAAATATATAGATTTGACATAAACCAGAGTCTAACATACCCTGAAAATTGGTTTTCAATCTCAATGTCATATATCATTTTGAAATTTCATTTTCTAGCATTTTACTGAGGCTAGTGCCACCCAGAGGGGAGAAAAATCATTATTTAAAGATCTTTTAAAAACTGACACGTGGAAAATATTTTTTCATATTGTATCTAGCACACCATCTCTCTATCTCTCACATATTAAATTTGTCGAGAAAAAAAAAAGAAAAACGGATGACACAATCAAAACAGTATGATAGTAAAATGTACATTTCACTTCAAATTTGCCCTTCTCACGTAATATAAATACTGATATTGCCAAATTTAATTGGATCCAGATTTTGTGAAATTTGATCACTTTTAGTTTATTTTGGTAAACCGCTCACTTTTGCTGATAAAACTGTATGATAAAATGTGAAGGTTTTGATAGGATATAATTAGGATGTTACAATCTGTGAATTAATTTAATCATCAATTACACTGCTGACACCTGATTCTAAATATAAGTATGACACGATTTCCGTTTTATATTTCCGATTAACCCCTGAATATCCATGTGCATTATGTATCTTAATATATGTACATTTTTGTTTTACTAAATTTTGTCAATTTTTTTTAACTCATGATACTCTGCAATGTAAATGTATGTTGTCTGGAAGCAAGAAAATACACATATACATATGTAGGTAACAAAAAATGACAGATATAAATTTTTACATGATATCACATTTATAAGTTTTTTGTTTAAATGTTAAAATGCACAAACATTAAGAAGAAAAAAAACAAGGAACCTCTAATGCTTCTAAGTAGCAGGGTTACTGTAGAAAATAATCACCTATCCATTTCTATGCACCGTAGATGTTTTAGTAAATTGTAACATCATAAATCATTTATGTGTGTCAGTAAATATATGTACAGTGGAACCTCAGCTACCAACCACCTTGCTCATGAGACCACTTTGCTTAAAAATCGACAATTAAAAATGTCATTAAATTTCTAGGCTCAGTTTGGCAGTCACTCTGAATTGGTTGGTTGTATTGTTGTTTAGCGTCCCACTCAAGAATCTTTCACTTACATGGAGATGTCACCAATTTTGATGAAGTGTGACTAATTTGGCCAATGCTTTGCCAAACTTTTACTGAAGGCCATTGAGCAGTGATGGTTCTTTAACATGCCTACACCTTTGTGACACTTGGTTTGACCTTGGTTTTTACTCTCTTATCTGAAGGGCAGGGACATGCAGCCAACTGCAGTGTGGTGTAGATACATGTAATTCAAACCCAGAAGGCAAACATGTGCTAAACACTAAGCAACTGTGGTCCAATATTAGTCTAGAGTCTTCATGGCAAGGTTCCATTGTATATATTATTTTCTTAAGTTTCATGCGCTTACTTTGTTTTTTTATTTCTTTTTCTGCCATCTGTTTTGGGTATCATCGTATTTTTTCTCATAATTTGTTTCTATTGATAACATTTGAAATTAATCTTGTCACTCAAAGTTACACTTCTACAGTAGAACCTTTCTTAAATTATCAAAATGCATGTAAGCCTTGCATTAGATAATATGCTTTAAAGACCTGGGGCCCTTTTCACAAAAAAATCATACAATCAAAATCACTCGTAATCGTAAGTTAGCGATATTTCAATCGATCATATTTTGTACATTTTATGGTAAAATTGGCAAATTGTGATGAAATACATATATGATTAACATGAATGATATAAATCTGCAGATTGTGGCAATATTCGTTTATTTAGATTTAGAATTTGTCAATTAAACACCAATAAAATTTCATGCAATCATGACTACGAGTGATTTTTATCGTAAGATTCTTTGTGAAAAGGGTCACAGATCTCCGTGGCTGCGAGGGTAGATTTTACTGTACATGTGTCATTGGCCTATTATTATGATAGGATTAATATGTTATAAACAATGCTGCCAGATTCTGGTCTAATTACGGCCAAAATACTTATGCAACATTAACAATAGTACAATGTACTTCAAACAAGTCCCCGGTATTAAAACCGATACTTGACTCGACACTTCAGAAAAGCTTTTTGTGTGGTTAAATGGGAAATGGAAGAGATGTGATTCAACCACTCCATCAGACGGAGGAACATTAAAACATAACACTCACTCCGCAACCATATCCGCTCCTTCCCCAGTGAAACGACCATAGATTCCCTCGCTAATATAAAATCGTCCCATAAGCAGTGCGGTGACAAGTATTCGTAAGTGTCCAGAAGTTCTAGGAAGTTGTTATGCCGCATTAGTTTCTCTAGCGACCTTATCAGAGAATTCTAATAGATTTCATCTAGATGGAAAAGAAAATATTCATTTGTGACAAATCGGACGTTTTTTTGTTTGTTCACATTGAGGAAATCGTCATGTCTGAAATGATATTGCTACTTTTTTTGTTTTCGAATGCTCTCTCAAACACTCCGCTGTGTGTATTAGCCCTGGCTGTCCACCTGGTCACAGGTAAAATGTCCACTTGATCACTTCTCGTTAGAGTGGTAACTTGGGCACCCAGGTATGAAAAGTCATCGACTTGCACACATATTGGTTTAAAAACCCACATGATTAGATAGATTGGATTATTCTTCGAGAAGAAATTAGCTGGAGTTTAAGTCTATTAACTTTGACTTTATTTAGTCAGCAAACTCTCTGATCTTTGTATTTAACATGTACATTGGTCACCACAAACGATAGTTTTGTCCAGCAAAAGTCGAGGACAAGAAGCCCTTGATTTCCATTTACTGTGTATATATATATATACATGTAATTATGTACATACATGTATCTGACTTGCTAACCTAAAACATTTTCTCTGAGGGAGATCTTTCAATCTCATGGGGGAGACTCTAAATTTTACTAAGGATTAACAGGAAAATTTCAGTTTTACATGGGGGAGACATGCGTTTTTCATAGGAAATGATCAAACTTTTACATTAAATAATAGGGAGTCTCCTGATTTTTTAGGGAGACTTGGCAAGTATGACATGTATATGTACCTGACAAATTTATATTTGTACAGTAAGACATGTCTTAAGAGACTGCTGTCATTGAAGACTACCTGTCTTAAGATATCATGCTTTAGAGAAACTAGATAGTACATGTAAATAATCTTTAAAGCAAAACTTCTTTGACAGACCTTACATTTTTGTGCATGTACAGTAAGACCTGTCTTAAGAGACCACTGTCATTATATACTATCTATCTTAAGAGATCAAATATTAGAGAAACTATGTAGGTGTAGAAAAGGTTATTGTTGCAGCAGAAACTCTAGCTTTGACAGATCATCTGCCTTAAGCTGTGTTGTATTTCTATTTTATTGTATATTTTAAAGAGAGAGAGAGAAGAGAGAGAGACAGACAGACAGACAGAGAGAGAGACAGATAGAGCAAATCATGTGTCACACATCTAATTCATCCATTTAACATTTTCTCAAATTTCAAATTAATATTTGCAGATGGACCATGTACCCATTTGAATATGACATGTAAAAATTCATTTCACAGCTGGTTCATGGTAAACAGTATTTCACTTTATTTATTATTGTTGATTTCGTTAATTCTTTTTTAGGTTTTCAATTTGTAAAATGTTCTTTTATTGACAAGATAATTCAGTTAAATTAAATTGTGATTAGGTATCAATTTGATGAGGCTCCGAGACTTGTCAGATCATATAGAAACTTTATTACTTTATAATAAGACCAAAAAAAAGGGGGGAAAAAAAGAGAAAGAAATTTAACTGCATCTTTACCTGAAAGATACATGCAGGTACAGGTGTGACATTCTGCTACATGCTATATCTCACCTGTCACGGCCTCGTTATATGTACCTGTGTGTATCACTTATCGGTAAATGATTATTCAATTCCCATTTCTGAAAGTGATTTGACAATACTTAAATACTTTCATTGTAAACAAGAAATGATAGTGTCGCTTCTCTGTTTGTAGAGCCGGCCAGGTATTTACTCATGCTAATCTAGTGATAATGCTGAAGTTATTCAAATGTTGAACTTCTGTGCACGATAAAAGAGGACGAAGATGAGACACCCAATGATAAATGACTGAGGATTTCTCAGTTGAACAAATGTATGATGTTAGCTTTTAGTTAATCTTTTGGGGTAATATTTTGACAACATCCTTGAGATGATCGATAGCTACAGAATATTTTTCAAGCGTAAAAGTGCTCAGCAAAAGCATGTATTGAATTGTACAGCTACATCTATAAGTGCATTCATGTACCGTAATCAGTCCTTGGTTTAGTAGATAAAAGTGAAAAAAAAAGAACTTGTGTTGATGGTCAGAATTTAGCTAGTGACCAGTGGTTGGTCAATTATATCCTAATGTTGAACGCCTAGCTCATGAATCTTTCACCTTTGTGGAGATGTCACTGATGAAGTGCATCAAATTTGGCCTAAGCTCGGCACTTATGGCTATTTAAGCAGTGAGCTAGCTGGGTTCTTTGATATGCCGTCACTTACTTTGACATAGAACCTCAGTTTTTACTGTCTCATCCAAAGGACAACAAGGTGTGGATTCGAACTCACGGCCTCAGAAGGTCATCATACAAACCAATGAGCAACAGCATCCCCAACTAGCGAAAAAATCTCATGTACCCAAAAGATCAACCCAAGTTCTGTTGGACATTTGCATTATAAATTTTCAGATATTGCTGTAGCAGGTGTATACAATAGTACGAAAGTAATTGATGTAGATATAACCCCAGTAAACTGTGAGCATAGACAGGCACATGACCAATGGACAATGCTGAAACTCAACTGAAAGCCATTGTAAAATAAACATCTAGAATATACAGAAGAACAGGGGAGAACTTTATCCCAAGTTAATCATAAAGTACCTTTTTTTCAATGATTAAAAAAAGAGAGTAGCATGAAAAAAAGGGTAAACAGTCAAGCACCTTGTGACCTGGATGGGTAATTGAATCTAAATGAAAGTTTAATAACCCTTACTGTAGTATAAAATACCTACAAATTGATTTTTCTCAAATGAAAGGAAGATTTAGATAAGGTTTAAATGTGATAAAAGTAAATGTTTTTCTGTGATGTTGTATGTATATATATCATTATAGATCTCTTTCACTGAGAGTATGCCAGTATGGTGTTTTATTTAAAGATGTTTTTTTCAAGAACAAATTCTCCTTTGATGATTTTTCTTTTAGGGAGGGGGGAGGGGGGTGGTAGTAAAGATTTTTCTTCCCTGGTCCATTTTGATTCTTTGATGAATGAGTAGAAGAGATAAGACTTACGGGACAATTGAAATTGTAGCCTTTTGATTTTAAGACCAGATAACTGTGTAAGAGTTTTAGACTATAGCTTTTTTCATTATGTGGACCAGAGGAGGGCGATTTGCACATTGCACATACATGTACAGGTAGGTACATGTACATGTACATACTTATAGCGTGTAGCCTGCCTTAGGGACCAGCCACTGAATTAAAAAAAAAACATGTGAATTTGTTACCTATATGTACATGTACTTGTACGTCCCCAACATTATGTTTTCTGTACACCTGTATTAAGAGACCACTTATCATATGTGCTCATCTTTGCATATTCCCTTGGACAGTCTCTCAAAATTAAAGCAGTTTAGACTGTATAGATCTATGGAATTTTTCAGTACACTTAAACTCTCACTGTTACCTGCACTTCAAAATTATGATATTCTTTATTAGTAGATAAATTTTCTTCCCCATTAACATATAAAAAGACAAAGGTTCTGAAGCATCTCAAAAAAAGGAACTTTCCTTTAATTTTTCTTTTTCTTTAATTCAGTCATGCAAGCTAATCGCCATCACAAAAGGATCTTCTTGTGGTCTGTAACTGAAGATGCTATGGTGATAGCTGGTGTTCAACACAAGGTTCAAAAGTGTTTGATACAGATATTCTTCGAAAAATAGAAGATATACACTGTAGTTTTGATGTCATATTCATTTTACATTTTCATTTAATATTTGATATCACTATGTTTTGACAAAAAGGGAAAAGAGGGGAAAGGCTCAAATCAAACACTCTTCATCATAGGATCGAGTTTTCATACGATAATTTTGACCACGAACAGACCATCGATATCTTCTTATTCTTGTGAATTATCATTCTGCAGAATCATATCGTATGCGTGTGTGATATGTTCAGACATAAATCTGTCATCAACGGTATTCCTTTCGTTATAATAAAGTTGATATTTTGGAACACCCAAATAGAATGACATCTTGATACTTTTTTCCGTCTGAAACCAATTGTGATATTTTTCTCACCCAGTTCACTTTTTCTCTCTCGACTTTCTTTTTAAATCTCACACTTTGCTGCAATTTTCTACATTTTGTTTGTGTAAATTTCTCCAAGAGAGATTATCATAATTTTGTTGTTGTTTTTATTGCTCCATTTTTTTTTTATAATGATAAGTTGCTATCGTATTCCAAAAGTAAATCAACAGGCTAATTGATGCAAGAAATAAACCCATAAACCAAAGGAGGTGTGAAATCGGCAAGTGGCAGCCACGAAAATACAAAAATCTAACAAACCGTTAAATCTGGTTATAAATGTCAGTGCGTAATAACAGACTTATTTCTGCATCGTTGTGCTTCTAATTTTTATTTTATTTCTCTGCTGTCAATCCACATTCAGTGTCTGGAATATCTTCCCGCTACCAATACACAGATATATATATTGTAAAGAAGCCCCCCCTGGAATCTAAGGTGTTTGACATCAGTGATGATAAGACTTTATATAATTCACCTGTGCCAAACTCGTTCAGGTGAGATATTGAGGAATACCTGCAGATTTCCGATGGATGGAAACTTTGCTACTGGTAGTTGTAAATGTCAACTAGGAGATAAGGCGGAGATATTTCACTTCCTGTGAAGTCGGCACTTCCTGTCATGGTGCTATACCGACATTTATGGCACACCTATTCCTCAATCATTTCTCTTTTTAATTTGTTTGTTTGTGATTTCTCTTTTTTTAACACTAAAATTTTCTTAAGCATCAGTATCATAGTTTTTTGGGGTTCTTTTGGTTTCAGTTTGTTATGTCATATTTTTCAGAAAAGTTGTGTGCAAGATGAGCTTATTTTTCTTGATCATTCAGTCATGCATGTGCTCGAATTAAATACATGTATGTACTTACAATTATACATTTTTATTCTTGTTTAGTTGTATTGTTGTTTAACATATATATCACTCAAGAATATTTCACTTATTATTGTATGGAGACATTACCAGTGTTAGTGAAAGGAAAAGCCACCTACATGTATATCATGTGGATTTGAACCCATGACCTCGATCATGATCTGAAAGTATGACTGTGACACTAAGAAAAGAAAAGGATATCTGTGTGCTTCGGTGTATATGTTGATATTTATTTTCAATTTTTATAGACATGTACGTATTCAACATATCTACATGGTATGATATTGATATCAAAAAATTGATATATTAAAAAAAAAAGAAAAAGAAAAGAAGAAAGGAAGTGTATATACATAGATGGACTGTGGTGGCTCTAATACTGTAGATAGACTAGCTGCTACAAAATAACAGAGGACTATGGATAATTGTGTGTACCCCTTCAGAAAGCAAAATATTAATTTGAAAATTAAGAATATTAAAACATATTAAATGTCAACAGAACATGACAAAAACTACATTACAGTATGACAGTGTGTCAAGTTTCTTTTTTTATATTCATAAATGATAACTTTATTTGCATCAACAAAGCATTTTTCTTCAATAAAATACAACATGTTACCGAGGAAACACAGAAAATTGTGAACAATCGAATAATAAATGACTGTCCCACTTTGTTAGACATTAAAAAAAATGAAAATGATTCACTTTTTAGCCATACCGACTGCCAAAGGATGATACACATGGCAACATATTGTATCGTAGATAATAAAATATATGCATTAAGATTCTGTTAATCACCTTGTAAATAAAGTAATTACAGGTAAATAGAATTAATTGACACTATAGGTTATTCACCTGGCCAGATAAGGTATATTGTACCTGCTCAATTTATCTTGTCTTTCTTTCATTTTGAAATCCTATTTTGGTGTGCATTTTTGTCAGTTTTTAAAGTTATTATTATCTCTTTCTTTCATCTTAAAACCCTCCATGCAGTGCCCCTTTTTTCCGTTTGTTAATTTTCTTCAACTTACATGCATTTGTTTATTTGTTTAACTACAATATTTAATAAATCTTCATTCTTGAAAAATTTCCAGGAGGTTTTCAGTCTTCTGAAAATTTAATTCTTCCATGATGAAGATATGAAAGTATAGTCTCCTATTTATGGGGGAGACTTGGCAAGTATGAGGCTTCCTATTTTTTATGGGGAAAAATGGTGATTTCTTTAAATTAAAGTGCACATATTCACCATGAAAAAGCTTACATTTTCCTGGTAGATCATTGTAGCTATTCTTAGCAAAATTAGGCATCTAACCCAATGAGCTCTCCCCTGTGGCAATTTTTCAAGGTACATGTACATGTAGGCAAGTCTGTCTTTCTTTCATTTTGAAATCTTCTGTAGAGTTTCCTATTTTTTTGTCAGTTTGTTAAAGTGACTACTATTCTGCAATTTATTAATTTGTTTATTTTCTTGTTTGTTTGTTGATTCCAATGTCCCAAGTCTTCAGATTCCCTACTACATGTATAACCTCAACTCATTACAATCACGATCAGATTTGCCAACCTTGAAAAAAAATCCATTGGGGAGATTGGTATATTTCATGGTGGATACTCTAAATTTTACTAAGAATTAATAGGAACTTTCATTTGCATGGGGAGTTGTCTTTTTTTCCCTCAGAAATTATCAAAAATTTACATAAGAAATACATGTAGGAAGTCTCTCTATTTATTGGGGGGGGAGACTTGGCAAGTATGCACTACATGTAAAATATTGACCCTCAGTACCTACTTTCATGAATAAGAAGCCAGAAAGTGTAGATTATATTGAAGTTACCTGTATGTTGAAGATTAAACTGAACATCAAAGGCAATACCTGTACCTAGAGAAGAACCTGAGCTAACTGTTAAGAAGACTTATCAACGATCACCCTAATCCACAGTGATATAAAACTATTATATTATAAATCTGTTTAGTTATCACTTTAATAAGTAATTATAAATATTTAGTGATGATAAAAGGATTTTCTTTCATTGTTTTTCTACCTTGATTTCACAGGTGATAAATTGAAAGGCCAAGATGTGGCTTCTTGTAGATAACATATTTTTTTTTTCTTTTTTTTCTTTAATCATCTGTGGTCAACTGGAATTGGTCTTTAATCTGAGCACAGGTGATTGTAAGCCATTGCCTAGGTATATAGTCTATACCTGATTAGAGTAGATATATCAGGAGCCCCAGGTATTGGACCTTATATTACAGAAAAAACACACTAAAAATGAAATGAGTTTTCCTATAGATCAAAAGATGTTGGTTTCATGTGTGCTGTTTTTGTGTTTTCTTGTTGTTGTTGCCTTTGACATATAGATAGGTAAACTGA